>CP092884.1:59950803-60039785 GCA_030710605.1 Cordylochernes scorpioides
ACATGGCTCAATGAATTGGTCTTGTCATATTACAAACGTTGCTATAAGTATTCTTTACTAATATCAACAATCTAATCACATTTATTTGGATTTTTCTTTTAGTGAGAACGTGGATTTTTGAAGGGTGTTTGGAGATTTTACCCTAGAAGGAAATATAAACGTTGAAAGTGAAATTGATGATAAGAAAAGAAAGAGGAAAAAAAAACACAATGTCATTAAAAGACAATTTAAAAGACAAGAGAGAGTGAGAGAGCTAGGAGGACAGTACAATACCAGAAGAAGAGTTTGAGGAAAAGACGACAATAGGAAATTGGAAGAAGGAAGACGAACACAAGTAATGGAAGAAGAAGATGCGGATAGAAAGAGAAGAGGTCTAATGAACCGGGCAGGTGGTGGTTATAGACCGGTTTCGGGGGTCAGGGTTCACAGCCGGACTTTAATTGGTGGGACGGATATTAATTTGCTTGGGATCACCTGTCCGATGTTGGGACACTACTTTAAACTGATGCATCACTGGGCTAACACAGGAAGATGGCAGGCGTGTTGATTACACCTTTTACTGTAATGAAAGAGCACCCCCCTGAATGAGCAATTAAACGTTAGCTGAGTGTCATCTATCAAGGAAAATATGAACTGACGGATGATTTTTTTTTATATTTCCGGAATTTGGTTAATGTCCTTTGTTAAAATAACGAGTAAATCCTACCACGATTACGTTTCGGTCTGTTGACATTCGTCAACATGGTTCTGGCTGTACGTTAATGACCCGCCAAGGGGATTCTTTACGCTTCTTTACGGGGCCAACAACCCGAGACGCGTACACCTTTGGCTTTTCTAGTTAACCCTTTCTCTACCAAACGCTCTAGCCTGTGTTGTCAGCCAGTACCGCTACCATAGGAGTTGACTTGTCCCAGATGCCTGTATTCTTTTTTAACACAATGTGATTGATGGGGGTCGGTGGAAAGGTGGTCTAAACCATTGGGTTTCGACTGATACGACCCAAGATCGAATCTATATAAATTTATAGTTTATAACGTCCTCCCGCTTATTTTAGCCAAGAGAAACCTTGCAAGAACAAAGTTTCCCTGGAATTTCATCATCTTATATCCAAATGAATCCTTAAAAGGTAAATCAATGAACTAAAGTTATTCAAATAAAAGCAGCAAGTATGTAAATGTGATATTGAAGGTAATATGTATTAAAAACAACAATATTTGTGATGAGAAAACATATATATAGCCTTTTAGAATTAACTAATATGTTGTATTAATACAAAGCAATAACGCGCCATCTATATAGATGAATGAAGACATTAATACACGAATGTTTCTTTTCACAAATAAATCAAACTTCTTCTAGGGTAGCCTAGTTGACATGGCACCTGCCAGGTAAGCGGAATACTGTGGGTTCGATTCCCATCCCTGGACACTTTTATTTTTCCGTGTATCATTACTCTTCACAATTCATATTTTCATACTTCATCCCTAAGGTTATAAATAGTCGTTATTTCTCGTTTAAATGTATTTCGATTTTTCGTTCAAAAGAAACGCATGCGGGATAATTTTCAAATGTCATTCTACAATGTTGTAATATATTGTATATTTATTAGAATAACTAAATGAATTATTTTTTACATGATATGGCAAATATATTGTGTTATTTTTTAATTATCATTATTATTTTCTATTCGTATAGATTCTATACCAGAGAAGATTTAAAAAAAAAAACTTTTTTTTACAATATTGATCTATTTCGTTATTTTGAAACCAAAGTACATAAAAACAAAGTCAGAAATAAGAGAAAGAAACAAACAAATAAATATAGAGAAAAGCAATAATATAAATTACAAATGACATTAACTTTATTAGTCCCCTATAATAATAATCTTCAAGAAACAAGAGACACATAAAAATAAAATATTAAAAAAAAAAGAAGAAAAAACATTGAAATCCTTTGTTTATTTGAGAGATGTTTTGGTCTTTTTTTTTCTTTCTTTCTTCTTGACCGTCCTTCTATTTTTTTGTATTCATTACAAGTAAACACGTCTTTCTTCAGAGCAGCAGTAGCGGCGGTGGTGAGTAGAAAAAATTAGAGAGATATCAAAGAAAATAAAGAGCGGAATTTAATCTAAAACTATCCCCCCCCCCCCTTTCTCCCCCTTTTTTAGTTTTATTTGAGCTTCTCCTTTGCTTCGCCATCTTGGAAATGGCTTCTTCTTCTTTTTTTTTTTTTGAGATCAATATCAAGTTTAACATGGTTGTCGCTTCATTTTGTCGTTCCTGGAGACAAACTGATGGAATGTGAGAGAAATGGCCGAGAAATTCGAAAACTTTTCTTCATTTACTTTTTTAGCAAGTCGCTGTTTTTTTATCTCCTTTGTGTAAGTCTTCTAGTGACCTCAGATGGTTGAAAATAACTCCATCTATCTGTAAAATATAGAAATTTATTTAACAAAATCAATAAACAATCCAGATTTAGGACTCTTTTAACTATTTTTTAAAATTTCTAAAGCTTTCGGTCAAATATGCCCTTCAACAGGAGACTTAGAAAGTACCATTTCCAGCCATTATACATTATACACACATAACTTGACTGGAAGTGGTATTTCTAGGTCTCCTATTGAAGAGAATATTGGCTCGAAAGCTTGAGAAATAGGAAATAGTTAAAGTAGACAAGATCCTGGTTTGCTTATTGATTTTGTTAAATTGTAAAGGTAGGAATCGTCACTACCAGCCTGATATTTATTTTGTTCTCTTTTTCAAAAGTCTCAAATTTCTTCATCTACTAAACGGAAGATGATAAATACGTTGGGAGGGAGAGGGGTCTGATTCTAGGCGTTTCGCCAGTTCAATCTATTAAACTGCTCCATTATTGTATTATATATCTCTCCACAGTAATTATTGTGGTTAATATATTTATATAAGCAATGCCTCAGTGAATAATTACTTTAAATTGCGCGGCTGTATAAACAGAATACAGTATTATTGCGTTATAGTAGATTTAACAGGCGAAACCGCTTAGAAAATTCTTCACCAATGAGCCAGGACTTTCAAATATAGAACAGTATTGAAATTTATTTTATTTGCATAAGAAATAATCGCGCTGAATAGTTTCATTTCTTATAAACAGATGGCGCTCTAATGCTTCTCGTCTTTAATAGTAATTTTATATAGCATAGGCTACACACCTTTTCTCTAGTAGTTTGCAAATATGTAAATAAGTTTTGGGTTGATAAACCTTGGAGAAAAGGAACATATATGCAAATATAATTGTTCTACAAAAGACTAATTATATTATGCGATAAAATAAGATTTTCTAATTCTTAAAAATTGAATATTTTTATTTAAAAAAATTGGAGAATAGATAGTACCAAACGAGTTTCCAATCAAAAAATAAAAAAAAATCGATGTTATCACAGCTAATAGAGGAAGTGCGAATAATTAATTTTTTTACCTTCTTTTTCACACTAATATTCTAATGTCAGCGCCGCCATTTTTGATGATTTTTTTTACAAAAAAGCTGCTTGAAGAGATAACGCGAAAGAAATTACACCACGCTCGATGTAGAGAATTGAAAGGAAAAACCGTAGCAAATCGGTGATGGATCTCACCAAATCTATCTTGACTGTTTGATTTCAGATAAGCTTGCAACAATGTTTTCCCGGATTTTATTTGATTTCATGTGAATCAGTACTAAGAGTGTTGTGTAATCTCTTCAATCAACCTCTCCAATATCATTGATTTTTAATCTGGTTTCACTACTTTGCATCTTGGTTTGATTAGTCCATTCATTGAGGATTTTCGTGGGAAAATAATGTGATGATTTTTACCTACTTTCCATACCCATATGCAAATGACGTAATAGTAGGTTTATCGGCCTATTGAAGCAGTTTCCAACTTAAAGGATAAGTGAGTTTCCTTCTACATATTAGGATGGATCTTGAGACTTATCCAGGTCTCTGCTCTCCTAGCTTAGCTTCTCCAAGACGTTGTTCACCTAGCCTCACGTGGAGGCTCCAAGTAGAGGTGTTAAATTCTTGAAAGATAGATCCTATCGGCGCCCGCCGATCGTCGCCGCTTGCCGGAGCTGTAATACCTTTTTAGCGGGAAAGTTGTATGTAAAAAAACTTTCAACTGTCGAAATTCTAATTTTAAAATTGTCGAACTATCGGAGGTGTCGTATCATCGATAGTGTCGAATTACGGTTTGTTATTTGAAAGGCCGTAGATGGGACATCAAAAAATGGTCGAATTAACGTGGAGTGTCGAATTAACGAGGTTATACTGGATATAGTATGAAACTTGCCACATTCCTCCAATACTTTAGGAAAGGGGAGAGGAATATTTGAGTTAAAATATACCAAACGAAGTATTCAATAAAAAAAAATACCTTGTATCAATATTAAGTTTAAAATATATTAGGACATCAGGGAAAGTATCTTTTTCAAAAACATATTTATTCTCTAGCTTTCGGGAACGAACGCCCTTCAACAGGAGAAATGTTTTATCACCACGTTTTCTCCTGTTCAAGGGCGTTTGTTACCGAAAGCTAGAGAATTATTATTCAATTATAAAGGCATATATTGTATCAAAATATCATTTATTTTACCAATATTTCAGTTGGCTGATAAAGGTTGACGTTTAGCCGACTGAAATATTGGTAAAATAAATGATATTTTCATCCAATATTATGCCTTTTGAAATAAATATTTATTTGTGGATTGCTCTATTTTCAAAAAGAGAATAAATATGTTTTTGAAAATATACTTTTCTCTAGAGGTCTGATATATTTTAACTCAAACGAAGTATGCTAGTTTGTCAGCTGCCAATTGGTAGTACCATTTGATCCACACTTAAGTACTCTGGCATTAAGTTACATTCCTGTTGATAATAGCTATGGCGTAGGAGTTATTTAATTTAATTTTTATTTCTTTCTTCGGCCAGTTTTGAATGTACTTCGAATGAAGACCCCCTAAACAAAATGAAATCAGTCGAAAATATGCAAATAAGATTTTCAAATATATTTGCATATATCATAAATAGAGCAATAATTGAATATATTCCCTGTAAGACAAGACATTACTCTAATGTGTTGGTGGTACACACAATCTCTTTTTCGACATCCAGGTATCGAGAATGAAATCCGCATTGGACACTTTTACTTTTTTCTGGGTAAAAAATACTTCAACTCTGATTATTTTGTACAAGGTCAATGCCATCGGTGAGTACAAACGGGACGCTAGAATCATACTTATTGGAGAAAAAAGTATTTACTAATTAACCAACATGTTGAATAATTGACTAGTCCTCGTTTCACTGGGATGCAAATAGATTGTTACTCATTTCTATTTTTGAATCTATAACCCGAGTTATGCCTTTATATATATATTGTGTGATAATCAATTTGATCATTTCTCCGGTTAAATATTTTTTGACATATTCCTTCTATTTATATCAAATAGTGTTTATATACACTCATGGACAAAACTTAAGGAATTTGTACTTTTTAGTATGTATATCGGAATTCAGACAATAACTCTGAAAGATATTGCAGTGAACTTTATTGAAGACACACGAGATAACCAATGTGAACAATATTACCTCTGTCTTCTTACTTCTTCTTCTTCTTCAAAAAAAAAAAAAAGAGACGACCGGCGTCATCAAAGACATTCCACTTAAGTTTAATCTATGAGTGAAGAAACGTGGCATTTGGCATTATATTTCATACTTCGGCCAGTTTTGAATGTTATTCGAATGACGACCTCCTAAGCATAAATGACCTCAGTCGGAAATATGCAAATAAGATTTTCAAATATATTTACATATATCATAGATGCGAGCAATAATTGAATATATTCCCTGTAAGACATTAATTAAGAGTGGGGGGAACTACCATTATTAAACCACATTCATTGTTAACAATAACAAATTATTATATCCACTAATTAGAATTCTTTCTTCTTTTTTTGTTTAATTTAAAAAAAAGTAAAATTAATAATAAAGATACAATTAGTGTGTAATGCCTTTCATTATCAATATAGATGGAAATAATAATTACTCTAATTTGTCATTTTTTGTTGTGTGTTTGGAGAAAAGGAGGGAAGCGGAAGAAGATACGTTACAAAGAGACTCTTCAAGAGGATTTCTACTCATCAAGGTAATTTGTAAAATAATGCATTCAACTTCAGGTTTGGTTGAGCAGTTATAGAATGAGGACGTTAATCACAGATGCTTAGAAGAATTGGTAAAAAAACGAAGTTTTAATTCAGATAAACGTATATCTAGATTAACTTCCTGCGTGTCTTAAAGATATAAAAGCCATAAACCTGTATTTACAATTCATTTTCGCCGTTAAAAAACACGTTTCGGTTAAAATATTATGTCATCTTCGGAATACGAATTAATATGTGACAATATGCAAATATATTTTTTAGATTTAAGAATTTTGGAATGATCGGAGTATTGAGGTTTGTGTGTTTGGTCGTTTAAGGTTATAGCTATTGCCCTTATCACACTATGTCACGTAAAAAGAGTATACAAAATATAAAAAATATTGTCATATATATAATAGTATCTTTAGAGAATGACAAAAGGTTTTTATGGAACGTCAATAAAACATTTTTATTGAAGAAAAGTCAATTTTTCCAAAAGGTTTATTATATTATCACGATAACTATCTCCACAAGAATTATGGAACTGTCGGTGAATTATGTTTAAAGATAGTATTTTGTAGATGTATCGATTTATTGTTGACATTTTGCCATTTATAGAAGAGAAGGCTTAATCTGAGTTTATGAATATTTGATCATGAGAGGCCAGGAAGGTGTATGGACTTGATTGATCGGATATATTGATCAATAAATCAATCAATGTATCTTATATAGGTCTATTATCTCTAGGGAAAGGATCGACAACCTTTTTGAGTTAGAAGAGTCAAAAATTTACAATTTATAAATTTTAAAGTTTTTAAAGAGTCACAAAATGTTTTCTTGTTAACAATAAATAGTACTCGCATGTACTGTGAGTAATAGACGCAGTAATACACTGTGAATACTACACGCAGCTTCATATTCAAAGAGTCGCATGTAGCTCGCTAGCTGCAAGTTGCATACCCCTGTTATAGGGGGTAACTGGAAGAATGACATTACGGAGGGTGTTTCCTTTCAAATGAAACGATTTCAAACGTCCGTTAGAACTTTATTTTTCTAACGTGAATTTTTTTCATGTGTTCTATGTGCTTCCCCTTCTTCTTGGCTATCTCCCTGCATCGGACTTTCCAAGCTGCGAACACTTCCTTGACTTTGGAGAGCGAAACATTCGACCACTCCTCTTGTGCGGCTTTCCAAAGAAGGAAACAGTTATAGCGTCATAGTGAAAAAGCTAAAAGCTGAAGGACTAGATGTTGGCAAAGCTACAATATGTAGGGTAGTAAATGGCATCGGAAAGAAAAGGGAAGCTGAATCCAATGGGCAAAAATTTCAAGTCGATCGACCACGTCCGGTGCGGACCCCCGCCACGGTTTCCAAGGTAAAGCGGCTAGCAACTACTGAAAATCCACCATCTCAGCGCCAACTTTCCAGAATGTGTGGAACATCGCTAAAAACGATAAATAACATCATTCACAAAGATTTGGAACTGGATACCCGACGAAAAGGCAAGGTTCACAAGCTCACCCCTTTCCACATGAAAAACCGTGCAACGAATGCCCGGAAGCTCTACGAGGAACACCTGGCCGGTTCCAGATCGGAATATACTGCAACATTGGACGAAGCATGGATGTATGTGACGTATTGCAATGGAATCCGGAAGATCTGTTACATCAAAAGAGGCAATCAGGTCCCGGATAATTGGGTTCACCAATGCTCCGAAACTTTCCCTAAAGGTTTCATGGTTGTCGGGGTAATGACTGGCCGTGGAGTCCTTCCGCTCATAAAGGTTCCATCGAAGGTGGAGGTGAACTCAGAATTCTATATAGAATGCGTTCTGAAACCTGTCATCGAACAACTGAAGGACCTTTACACAGGGGAAATGGACAAAGTGTTCCTTCATCACGACAAAGCCTCTTCCCATACCTCCAACAAAACCCAACAGTTCCTACAAGAAATGAAGGACACCCTAGGCCTAAATTTTATCAGGAACTCGGACATTCCAGTGAAGTCTCCCGACGCCAGCCCACTGGATTTTTACGGGTTCGGTATGTTGAAACAACGGCTCTTCAACCGACGTCCCAAAACTGAGGCCGGACTTTGGAAAGCCGCACAAGAGGAGTGGTCGAATGTTTCGCTCTCCAAAGTCAAGGAAGTGTTCGCAGCTTGGAAAGTCCGATGCAGGGAGATAGCCAAGAAGAAGGGGAAGCACATAGAACACATGAAAAAAATTCACGTTCGAAAAATAAAGTTCTAACGGACGTTTGAAATCGTTTCATTTGAAAGGAAACACCCTCTGTACCCATCGGTTTTCAACAGTCACAAACTGGGATCGAATCCCGCATTAGACACTTTAAAAAAAAAAAAAAAAATACTTCGAATGTGAACGCCCGATTCATGTAAAAATCCAACACCATCTGTAAGTGCAATTAACCAAACGATACTTTCTGGCATATTTGTATAAACGAAGTTGAACTACTTTCTACATGTATAGACATGTGGAGTACTTCCAGTAAAAAACCGTCACTTTTACTACCCACTATGATTATCATGGTGTACTTGGGATAAGTAACACCACAATCACAATTACTAAGAATGCCCTAAATTTGAATGTAAGACGTCATTCATGTGTAAAAAGAGCCAGGCTCTTTGCTATTTTCAAAAAATATACATCTTTTTTCTCTGTTATGAAAAAGAGAGCGACTAAAGTTAATAGCAACGAATTTCTTTATTGAAAAGATATAAGCTTGGAGAGCTTTCGGATAATAACCTCCATCAACAGGCTATGATACGAATACCCTTTTATTCGTATTACAGCCTGTTAAAGGAGGTTATTCTCCGGAAGCTCGCACCTCTTCAATAAAGAAACTCGTTTACCTTTGGTCTCTTATTTGCAATGATACCCGGTGATTCTTCTTATTGTAATATTTCTGCTATCCTTAAAGCTGCTTATGCCCAATTGTTTCCCTTAATACCATAACAAAATATTCGGCTAAAGTGTAGTTTAAATAAGCAGAACAACCTAATACAATAGCAGAAGGGTATGGAGAATTAAACTGGCGAAACCGCTGGATGGGTTCATTAGAAAGCCTTTAAAATCAGCCTTTTTTTTTTGGTCCTTGAGGTACAGACTTTCCTACGCTGACAAAGTCCAAAATTCTGAAATGCATACGTGATTGGCTTTTCTTGATAGGGTTTGCATTTTCTTAGGAAGGGTATTTAGTCAATATAATGTAATTATAAAATAAATCAACAATTAGTTGATATTTATTCCGATAGATGGCGCCAATCAAAAATTCCTAGTTTCACGATCAAAATATGCACTTATGTAAATTCTAAAAACTAATCATTCCTTACAGTTTCACACTTTGTACAATTTTTGCCCATTTATTATATAGTTTCAGAATTTTGATTTTCTTCCCAACTATATGATATCTTTAGGCACGTATATATCTGTGGTGCATATAGGGTAGGTGGCGGAATAAAGATGGTTTGTGCAAATTAAAAGGAAAGAGCCAACGAACTGTCAGGCCATTCACGGTACGAACGCCCTGATCCAAGAAACGAGCCTTCTGGAGGTGACGGCTTTGATTGATTTTTCTCTTTTGAGAAATTTTCGATTTGGCACCGCTGGAATGGAATATACCCTGGTCATCCATTCTACCTTTGCCGTAGACCATGTCGGATTATGTCGGGGAATATATAACCGCCATATATGTATATTTGTCAATAAGGTAGGAGGGTAAACTATATAAGGATTTTCTATGTGTTTTTTTATATTATAATTCAGATAAAAAATTGATATGAGAGTTGTGTGTTGATCTATATATATTTTTATTACATTTTATGTTTCTATTATTGTTATATTGAAATATATTTTGTGAGATTTTGGGGAAATTATATTTATAATCACGTGTAGTATTACTTTTTTTCCACACTGCCAATCAATTTTGCATATCCCAGGGAATATTTAGTTCATTTTAATTTAAAATATGGGTTGTAATATTAAGTGCGAATGAAAGCTAGACAATATCAATATTGTCGCGTCTTGACCCTACCGGTTCTTTGCGACAACGCCGCTTCCTCCTTCGTGGATCACCTACTTAGGCTCCCGTTGCTCTTCCCTGCAGCTTTTCCCCGCAGGCCACCCAAAGACGTCCTGAGTTCCACCTCTCCAGTGGAAACTCCCTTCCTCTGGCAGTATCTCTCGGCCTTACCACTGGTGGGGGGGGGTACGAGAGACTTACCAGAAGAGTAGCAGCCTGGCGATGATGGCAATGGCAAGAGTAACGACAGAAGGCGGCACGGAGACTTGAAGCACTCATTTATTGTCATCCACTACTAAACATTATATCTAAATGAGATAAATAACAATGGGTATTTACATTATACTACATCCTGGGGCCAACATAAAAGTGTATTTACAGTTAACCTCCCCAGGAAACGGGACCAAAGCAGTCGGCGACTCCCACATCAGCTAGAGAAGGGAAACAGGCGAAAGCGCCATCTATTGGCGGAGGTTGTAATCATTTGGAGGCCTTACACGCGACAATATAATTATATAAATCATTAATAACAATTTATAAAGCTAAAAAACTATATTATTTTCATGAGAACGTTTCTTAAACACTAGTAAAAAAAATCAAGTTGCATAGCTTGCAGCATATTTATGATATGTAAATTTTCATTGGAATTGGATTTTATTGGGGTTTTTATTACTATTACTTTCAGGGTGAGGAAAAACGTTTTTTTTAAAGAAATTTATCCCTAGAAGTCTGATGCTTTTTTACCTTAATATTGTTACATGGGATTTTTTATTGAACCTTTATTGTTGAGGTGAGTGTATAGAATTGTTTGGTATGTGTGCAAATAGGTAAAGCTGGCTTTATGAAATAATAACTGAAGAATGTTATTCTATTAGGATGTAGAGCCGAGCTCCGAAAATTCATAGAATAAATATAAGAGTTTAAAAAATGGGTTATATGAGAACTGTGTTCCTTAAAATTAGATCAAAATATTTTTGAAAACAATTTATATATAATACCTCTAATTATCTTTTCAAAATATATGTGATATAAAATATTTTCTCGGTAATATAATAACGATCTGTCTATAATAATATTTTTTACTGTTTTTTTATATTGTAGTCAATATATACACAAGACGGTTATTTAAAAAAATGATTAAAAACAGATATTAATAAATAGATAATAATCCTCTGTGTTCAATTAAATAAAAAAACCGAAGGTATTTACGGGAATACGTTTCTTTATCAGTTTTAATTACTTAAACTCAAGCTTTCGGCCTATAAGACCTTCGTCAGGAGTAACACAATAACTCAGTTAGTCGTAGGCCCGAAAGAGAGCTCGAGAGTTCAAGTAATAAAAACTATTTAAGAAACTGATCACCGGAAATTTATTCGGTTTTTATGTACACATTAATTAAGATATGAGATTTCTTTAGTGTGTAAATATAATAGAATTAAAATCAAATATCATTATATATATAATTATTTGAATATTATATAGAGAGATAATTTATACTTATTTCTCTTTTAAATTTTATTTTGATTGAAAACGAGGAGCTTTCGGTAGGTTTCCCTTTTTCAGTTACATATTGTTTTAAGTTGAAATGTGAAAAAGGTAATGGAAATTATAACAATTTTTTCACAAAGAGTTTCTTTTTCAATGTAAATATATGTAAACAGAAAGGTACGTATTTACATACCTATCGTATCCACGCTACGTGCGTTCACTTGAAAAACTGTCCAAATTAGAAATGGTCCATGTGTTTTTCTTTGAGCCTGTCGAAGAGAGATTTTAGCTTGAAAACTTGCATTTCTAATAAATAAAACTCATTGTGAAAAATATTTATAATTTTTTTAGACACCCGTTGTGTTCACATTTATAAAAAACACACATGTTATAACTGAACTGAGAAAGGAAGTGATTTCCGAAAGCTCCAATTTCTATGTAACAAAATAAAATATAAAAGAAATAGCCTATTAAATGTTTATTATTAGTTTTTGTTAAATCAAAAAACACAATCTTCATTTTCCAATATTCAAATTAGGAGATGTGTTTAAAAAGAGATCTCTTCGAAAGCTTTCAATATATAAGAAGGAATTTATTTATGTTATGCCGTTTAAACAAAAAACGCCTCGAATTAGAGAAATCGTTAAAACGAATCAATTCCTTTTTACATATTTACAATCAATTCAGTTATTCCATTAATAGAACATTTAATTATTCTTCTTTACGATATAAAAAAATAATAAGAAATTAATAGAATTTAAATAAAAGCATATTAAGAAAAAGAGAAAAAAAAAGGGGGAGTAGGTTGAAAAAAAAAACGAAATAAATCCTCAAATTCAATCTCAACCAAAGAACAAAGATTAAAAAAAAAATACGTAAAAAAAAATTATCAAAGAACGATAGCAAATCTAGGAAGCAAAGGATTCTCCGGGTAAAAAAAAAAAAGTTTTAAACTTCAAAAGGAGACGTTGGATGTCAATTGAAGATAATTATGGGGCGGAGGTCTCCGTGAAATAAGCTCAGAGATATTCCCGAGTCGCCAGTTGAATTTCCATATTGGGGGATTTTTTTTTTTTTTTGATATTTTGTTGTTAGAAAGGAGGAGGAGGGAGGTCTAAGCGCCTATTCTATACGTAACCATAGCAACCAATTCTGCAACGTCCTCTTCTTTAGAAATACCACCTCGTATTCTTCAATCCACAACTTTCTCAATATATTATTATTATTACAACTATTATAACACTGATAAATAACATTTCTATCCCATCTTCACTTCGGCTTCGAATAAAGTTGTTAAAAAAAAAGATTGGAGAATTATTATTTGTGAAAGTAAAATATGCTTAGTAAGCGATCTTTGCGCACCCTATCGCTGCCTTTTTTTCTTAAAGAGAATCTAATTTATTTTCTGAAGCAGACGACACACACATTATCAATTCTTTTGCTTAAAAATCTATCGCCATATTGATTAATTGATTTTTTTTTTCTCTTTTTTTTTTCTTTTCGTGTATCTCTCTTCTATTTTGAGGGAGTATACTACATATCTATGGTCAATATTTTAAATTTTAATAAGGTCAAGTTTTTTTTTAACGATATTCTTCTCTTTTTTTAAGTTTTTTATTTAAAGATTCGTCTTTCATGTACGTCATTTTTTTTTGCGTCGAATTTTTTTCCCTTCCCTTTCTCATTTATTTCTATCATCTTTTACGTTTTCTTTTTTTTTTCAAACCTCTCTTTAAAAACACAAATATTTCCATTATGCATTAATATTTTCAAATTATTTTTTAAAATCGATTTATATATAAATATATAAAAAGAGAACAAAATGAATAAAGTATATAATAGAAGGAAATTTTGCCGGAAGGATATTGATCTAAAGAGACAAGAGTCGCCTCTCCAGTCAAAATAAACGTCAAAACCTAACGCCATCTAATGACCGTCGCCGCAAACTAGCGGCCTCGGGTCGTTGACAAAGCCACAACACCAGCTTTGGCAAACTGATGGAAATAATATTTTTAAAATTTTATTTAAATTATTATCTTTATCTCTCTCTCTCTCTCTCTCAAAAAAATGTAAAATCTTTTCAGTGTGTGGATGAATTTATTATTCGTAAATTTGGTTCATTTTTCGAAATATAAAATCGTTCTTTAACTTTTTAAATTAATTTTTAGTTTGAATCAACCTATCAAGTCTATCAAAAAAGGATATCCTGATACTGCAACTGAAAGTTGCTGATACCTTGCGCCATCTATCGGAATAAATATCAACTAAATCGTTGATTTAAAAAAAAATATGTTCTATATTATATTGACCACAAATAACAAAAAGGTTAACAAAAAGATTCATAATTCATCAACTTGATTTCAGTACAATATGACTTTTGTATTATTTTTTCCTATCGAGTATACCGATATAAAAATTATATTGTAGCAAAGTATTTTTCAATTTTATTAACAGAGTTTCATTTTTTTATGTTTGTGTGTTTTGCTACTCTGTAAATTTCCCTCAATGCTTATCTTTTGTTTATCATTCATAGTTTGTTCTTGCCTTGAATAAATTGTTGTGTCATCCTGAAATTTGTTTCTCCTAATTTTCCACGTGTCAATATTGTAAACTGGATCTAACAGCCCACATATATATAAATGCGTCAAAATAGCAGTGTTATGTGAGATCTGTAATATTTATAATCTCTATATATGGGCATATTCAAAGCTCTCTCAAATGAGCATTTAAGATGGCAAAGCGCCATCTATCGGGATTATTCTATCTTAATTCAGATTTATTCCAGCATATTTCCACTTTTTTTTAATAAAGATAAAGAAATGTTAACTATATACGCGGTTCGGGCTTTTTGCTTTAGTCTCTCTTTTTCTTTGATAAGGGCCATTAGCTTGAAACCATGGTCTCCGGGTGGAGACTTCTCAGTTTCCCTGGTGTTGTGGCTTTGTCACCGACCTGAGTCCGCTAATTTGAGGAGACGGTCAATAGATGGCGCTAAGTTTAGCGTCTATTTTGACGGGAGAGGCAACCTTTGATTTTTATAGATCTTTCTCTCTCAAAGTCAAATTTGTCTTAAATACCAATATCGTGAGTTTTCAAACTTCTTTAACCACCTTGATATGTCGTTGAGGTACAACCTACACTATACTGACGAGAACCAACAGCCCGAAACGCGTACATGATTTGCTTTTTGGGAAATTCTTAATACATTAGAAATTGTGGATAATTCGAACGCCTTTAATTCGAATATTTATCTTAGTCCCTAGAATCTCCTATAAATATAATTTCCGTTTTAAATTCGAATTTTTGGATGATTCCAATTTTATTTTTGGTCCTTTGGACTTCGAATTATTCAAGTACGACCGTATATCTTTAGTTGACATTTATTCTGATAGATGGCGGTTCACAATCTATAAAATGTTCATTTGAGAAGTCAGTATATGTATCTTTAGTTATTTTACTTTCTGAACTTATTTAGGTACTTCTTTTCTCTTTCTTTTTTATTAAATCATTTTTTGCACAAAGCACTTTACGCGATTATATCTTAACGATTTGCGGACAAACTAACCGTGATATTTTACAATTGAAAAAATTAATTAAAATTAATTTATATAAATACAGGCTGACGTCGTTAAACATTGAAACTGAATAAAGAAATATGTATGAGCAATTATTGAGTATGTATAGCCCTAATTGTCAAAATCGAGACCTAGATAGAAATTTTTACCTGCGGAAAATTGGTCAATAAAAAAATATAGAGGGTCAATGGGTGGGGCATATTTTTGAGTCTATTTTGACGTTAGAAGTGTTCCCTCCCTCTTTTATCTAAAAGTTTCCTGAAGGCAAAATTCCAATATAATTAAATTCCATTTAATTAGACTTGTCACTTTACCAACTAAACATCTCATTGACCAACTCAGAGGCTATCATGAATCCTATGAAGATCTCATGAAATGAACTCCGAGAGAGTTTATATGCCCTGGACACAATAAGGGATTACTATACATAGACTCAATGTTGTTGTCGTGTCCAATGAAGAGCCTCAGATGTATCCGTACATCTCTATCACAGCAATGTCTTCTATCTTGGGTGTGTATACTGTATTTTTATTTTTATCGTGTCCAATGAAAAGCCTCAGATGTCTCCGTACATCTCTATCACAGCAGTCGTTCTCTATCTTGGGTATGTATACTGTATTGTTGTTGTTGTCGTGTCCAATGAAGAGACTCAGATGTCTCCATACATCTCTATCACAGCAGTCGTTCTCTATCTTGGGTGTGTATACTGTATTGTTGTTTTTGTCGTGTCCAATTAAGAGCCTCAGATGTCTCCGTACATCTCTATCACAGCAGTCGTTCTCTATATTGGGTGTTTATACTGTATTGTTGTTGTTGTCGTGTCCAATGAAGAGCCTCAGATGTCTCCGTACATCTCTATCACAGCAGTCGTTCTCTATCTTGGGTGTGTATACTGTATTGTTGTTGTTGTGTTCAATGAAGAGCCTTAGATGTCTCCGTACATCTCTGTCACAGCAGTCGTTCTCTATCTTGGGTGTGTATACTGTATTTTTGTTGTTGTCGTGTCCAATAAAGAGCCTCAGATGTCTCCATACATCTCTATCACAGCAATCGTTCTCTATCTTGGGTGTGTATACTGTATTGTTGTTGTTGTGGTGTCCAATGAAGAGACTCAGATGTCTCCATACATCTCTATCACAACAGTCGTTCTCTATCTTGGGTGTGTGAAGCCATCAAATCACTCTGTCCCATATATTTTAAGCGATAAAAATATAATGATGATAGGATCAAATCCCGCCTTGGACTGACGAAGGCCCTAACCCGAAACTACTAGGGAATTCCGAATTTTCCAAAGTTGATGTTGTCGCTTTATTCTCGATTCTGCTATATCGCAGAGACGGTCAATAGATGGCGCATTGTTTTAAACTCTATTTTGATTGAAGAGGTGTTTTAATAAGCTTATAGAAATTTTATATTTACTTTTTTTGTATATTACTTACAAAGAAACAAAGAGTCCAATAAAATAGTAGAACGGTCTGAAGATTAAACAGGTGAAACCGCTGAGAGGGTTTACCACCGATGAGCTAGGCCCTATTTAATATTTTTGTATTTCTTCAATAGCAGTAAATTTCATTTATAAAGAAAATTAGAGTGCCGAAAAATAAATATATTTTTATACGTATTTGACTTTAAAATAGATTCTTTTTTTAAATATGTTTACAATTTCAAATTTTTTAATATGTAACTTTATTTTATTTAGTTTTCAAATAAAAAAAATGTTTGTTTTTCAAATTATATTTTAAAAATTAAGTTACTAATTAAGATATTTTAAATGGTAATCATAAAATTAAGTTTTTCATCACTCGAATTTTATTCAATAAATGAAACTAGCTGCCATTGGAGAAACACAAAAAAAAATATTGAATACAAAAGGTCTATTATATATACAAAATATTAGTCATATATTGAAATATTGCCAGAATTTGATATTTAAAGCCTAAAAAAAGATATCACTTTTAAAAAAATTGCATTAAAGCAATGCATCTGCCCAATCCTCACAGCGCGTATCCAAAGCGGTAGATATGCAACTAGGGCAAACCTAAATATGCAAAATTCCCAACTGTATATCACCATAAATAAAATATGTAATAAATAGGAAGATATGGATTGAGGAAAAAATAAGTATAAAAGATATGTAGGAATATTAAAAGTGGCAAAGAAAAAACTATATAGAAACTAGATATGTTAGAAAAATTAGATTTTTGTTTACCATCACATTTTATTTTCTGCTTCTTGGCTTTCAAAATATATTTTATTTATATTTTATATGCATATAATTATTTTGTATTTATCATTAATATTAGAATGTAATATACAGTATTGTCATTATGTTTAAACATTTTGTTGTTTATATCTTATTTTCTTTATATCAATAGATTTTATTGTGGAAATATTTTTTGCTAAGAGATTGTGAATAATATATAAATATGTTTACTTTTTTTGATTTATCAAGAAAATAGGTTGGCTAAATATCGTTTGTGGCCAAATGGATTTTCTACCCAGCATAACGGTCGAAGTTCCGCTGATGTTTTTTTCTATTTATATTTTATCTAATTATTTATTAAATAAATATTGAAAACAAACTTCCTATATTTATATAAGATTTATGTATGAACTATAATTGATAACTATAATATATCTTTTCAAATTAAAGATACTCCGATCTCTCAGTATAAATATTTTTTATTGTCTCGACGTTTCGACAAAAATCTTTTGTCCTCGTCAGGAGCGAACAAAAATTAAAACATTTGGCAAAGCGTTAAAATTTAATCTTTAATTTGAAGAACTATGAATGCCGGCCAGGCAGCCTCTATCTTTACGGTATATTTATAGTTTCAACTTATCTTAATGGTATTATATGCAAATTTATAATATATATATTGTAAAAATACTTCAACTTAGTTTCATATAATACAGGCAATCTAAATAGTCTGGAATAGAAATTTTAATGTAAATATGTATATATTCGACACAAAATGTAGGCATATCTCTAGTGCAAATATTATACATATAAACGTGTCGTATTGTTTCAATCAGACCTTAGTGCGTGCATTTTTCTTTCTAAAATTGAACAATTGAAACAATTTTCTGCCGCTCTGACACTGAAAATATTAGTAGTGCCTGGCTCATCAGTGGTGAACCTTTATATTAAACTGTCAAAATCACTAGGAGGGTTCACTACTGATGAGCCAGGCCTACCAAACATTCTCATCATTGCAGTAAGGTCTGTGGAAAATTGTTTTATTTTAAAAGAAGCGGTAGCGCCATAAATAGTTTACATTTCCGAATAATATATAGACAATATAGAATATTTTATTGACAATCTTAGTTAATTGTTATAAAAATGAATGAGAAATTGAACAAAGAAATGCTATTATTTATAATTTAGTGATTAAATATAAAAATTTGTCCTCAGGAAGGGAGGCTCTTCCATCTTGAGAGAGTCCTCCTCCAGACAAGGACAGGATCAATTTGAATCGCTCTCAGTTCAATGTTTATATATTGCTTATAGAGATATGTCTTGGAAGACACCAGGATGGCCAGGGCTTCGTTATTAGTAACTGCTAATTCTCCTTTGAAGAAATAGTGCGGGGTGAAGGAATAGGCGTTCTACAATTTGTTAATAAAAATAAAAAAGGCATATCCTGACCAGGAGCACATGTCTTTTCCAGAAGGCAGAGCGTCATCTGGTAGAACAGAAATCAACTAAACATTGATTTAGCCTGTTCCCTGATATTAGGCCAACCCAATTTCTTGATAAATCAAGAAAAGCCATCCACGAACGTGTTTCGCGCTGTTTGTTCATTATAATTAGATTATCATAAAATTTGATATAGCTAGAGAGGCTACTACTATGCTTATGTGGCGACCACACTTTGCTTCAGCGAACGCGAACTGGGACAAAGCTTTACAACACATACGGGCAGTGGTGTGGCGGCCTCACTACAAGCCACAACAACAGGCACGCAACCATCCCACTCTTATAAATATTCGTTATTAATAAACCTTTTCACGGGTTTCATCTTTATTCCCCTAATTTGTTGAATGTGTGATTTCCATATGTTTGGTATCTACTCATCTATACTCCTCTATCAAACATCTCAATTGATGCAATTTATACGTAATCTAGAATATGTTGATACGTTGCAATTTGGCAATAGACTCTTATTACAGAGGTTAAAGTTGGTTTATAAATCAGAGAATAGAATATATGGTTTACGGGTGCGAAAAAGTGACCTCTGACTTGATCTATAGAAGTCAACGTATGTTCGTACATCACATTGAAGACATGGGCCGAGATTTTCGCCAATAGATTCGACAGCGGTCGTAAACCAATTATTTTTCAATTAGTCCACCAGGCGGAGCTGTCATCGCATCTGTCGGGGAGATCAATCGGCGTTTCCCCAATTAATTATTTAATTCCAGCGGGCCACGACAATATCGCTAATCGAAGACAATATCGCGGATGCAACGTTAGCCGCCTGCCTTCACCTTAGCTGCATATAGACTCCGCATGCTATGCAAATTTTCAAACTCCCGCGCACACTGCTTTCTCTAAATCATTGACAGCTGAGTGAAGTATAGTAATGGGATTTACAATTTCTCAAGTTACATTTGTTCTTATTTTTATTTATTTACATATTGTCTGAAAGTTTTAACACAATACCTCACTCCATTATAATATAATGAGTCACAGCTCCATCTGTTGACCAATAAGAACTAATTTGCACTATTGATCTTTGACACATTGTAGAAACACATTTTTTCTTTCTCTACTTTGACATTTAAAGGCCATTCAAAACGGAGAATCGAAATATTCGGGTTTTTTTCTTATTATTATCAAGCAATCAAGTCTTTTCAACAAATATAATTCGTTGTGTCAAATAATGAAAATATACAAATATGATTTTTTTAAAAGTGACCTGTATTGATTAGGTATATTGATTTTCAAAATTTAATTGAGAAGTTAATAGAAAAAATATTTTTTGCAGGGTTGGATTTATAAATATTCTTTAGCAGTTACTTTAACCTTTATTTATTTCTAACGTTTTGGTTTCTCTCTGTCACCCATTTCAATGAAAGGTTTTTTTCTCCTTATTTTTCCTTGAAAAAAAAGGTAACAGCGTATCAACGGTGGATATGGGGGAAAGGAAATCTAAAGTAACTCATCAATAATATTATATAGTAGCAATTATATGAATTTATAAGAACTGTATTTTTAGGAGGCGTGGGCTGTTGAATAAAGGGATAAGAAACAATGTTTAAGTAGCAAATTATTCAGATGTATTGTAAGTTTAATATCATTCTTTCTTATCCCTTTGCTGCTTATCAAAACATTGATTCTTATCCCCTTATACAACAGCCAACTTTTCCTACGAATAACATGTTCTTATAAGTTCATATAATTATTACACTATACACTATATATGGGGGAGGGGGGTGGTCTAAACTGTTGGTTTCGACCGCTACGACTCTGGATCGAATCCCGTATCGGACACCTTTTTCTTATTAAAAACAAATGCTCCAATGGCCCCCAATTCGTGCAAAGGTTCAACCTCACCAGCGAATTCAAGTAACCAAACGGAGCTTTGTCACATTTGTAAGTGCAAATTCTAACTGCTTTTCACAAGTGTAGACATGTGGTGCACTTACAGTAAAAGCAGTCACCAGCTTATACCCACCATGGTTATCATAGCCTGTACCACGTGTACTTAGGGATAAACAAAAAAAAAACTACACTATATAATATTTAAAGAGGGAAAGTAGAATTCTATCTCTCTCTCTCTCGGGTAAAAAATTTTTCTTTTATTTTAGATTTTTGCAAGCATTGTTAACTGAATTTTCCTTTCCCATCTTCAAATAATTCCTGGGTGACCATTCCTCACATACTATAATATTATTAAAGCGTTATTTCAGCCTTTATTTTTCTTCCCCCCCCCCCCCCTCTCACCCCAACCTTTCGTTGACATGCCGCCACCCTTTTTCAAAGAAAAATACGAAAACACTTTCATTGAAAAGTGTGTCAGCGGGTCACCAAAACGTTATGTAAATAAAGAAAGGTTGAAGTAACTCCTAAAGAATAGTTATAAATCCATTCTGAAAAGATGTTTTTTTTATATATATAACTATGAGTAATGTCACATAGAAAATTAGGGAAGGCAAACTTCATGAGAAAACCGCAATTTATTTGAGGCAAGAACAAATTAAAATTGATAAAATACCAGAGAGGCAATGAGGCAAGTTTACAGACTAGCTATATGTAAATAGCTAATTTTTATAATCTTGTTGAAAGTGACAATTTCAGATATTTCTACGATGGAATATTCGTGTGATTTGCATAGTGTTCTGGCACTGTCTATGCAAATTGACATCTCAGCCTATATAGCGTGGCCTTGTTGGATGGTTTAGTTGGCTAGCGGTTAAGTGAATAGGGCAGACCGGCGTGAGCTGCTGATGTAAATATAATTTGATCTTTTGTCCTTCTTTTATTGTTTTATATCTTTAGATAATAAAGATTATTTCGCTTCTTCTACGAATCTATAATTTTTGTACCAACAAATCTTTTAATGAAATAATATATATTTTGTAACATTGTTTTTGCACATATATTAAAAAAGTAAAATTGTACTTGGATCTGGTAGATAAATCAACTAAAAGACATCCCCTGATCGTGAAACTAAATTTGCTGATGGCTTGCGCCATCTATCGGAATAAATATCAACTATTCGTTGATTTTTTAAAATTATTCCAGAATTGGTCAATTATACCCATTATTGATGGTTAGCCCTTCTTGATTAATAAATAATAGGTATTTGGCCAATTCTGGAATAATTTTTAAAAAAATCAACGAATAGTTAATATTTATTCCGAAAGATGGCGCAAACCATCAGCAATCTTTATTTGCATCATCAGGAGATGCCTTATTTTTCTTAAATTATTATACAAATTTCATAAAGAGTAGAAGGCATATATAGTGCGTTTTATAATCTCTTCCCTCTTGTAAACCATCTGCGTTGTTTCACAGAACTGTGTGGCTACTAGCTATATCTGGTGAATATGCTGGCATGGAGTCATTTCCATTGTTTTAATGGACGGAGATGAAGAATAAAAGACGATTAGTTATTATATGAAACAACTGGCTAATAGTTGAACAGAATGGAAAGATTTTTGTCGTTATCCATAGAGCTGTTTCCAAAAGATCACTAAAAAGCGGAAATAATATATTTATTTGCAGTCTCTTAGTAAAACATAATAAGCTTTATTATTGTTGTTTTTTTAGATTTGTCTATAACATTTATCACTATCTAGAAAATGTAAGGGTAGTAAAAAAAACCAATGTTTTGAAATACCGATATCAAATATGCAACAAAATTATTCATAGTTAAAGGGGGAAAGAAATATGCATATATGGAAAAAATATATAATTAAAAGCAAAAAAGATTTCTTAGAAAGATTTCTTAGAAAAAAGCAACAACATACCATATAAATCAAATTAGGAAAAAAACGTAACAAATTCCTTCAAATCAACACACTACCAAATTTACCTGATAACATTATCCACGAAGATAAAAAAAAAAGTTGACAAAATATGTTCGAAACATTAAAAAAACGGCTGTGGAATATATAAAGAAAGAGAGGTAAACGTCGCCAAAAGCAATGCTAATGAAGAAAGTGGTTCAAGAACGGTGAGGCATTAATGAAAATTACAACCATTCGGTAGTCATGCGTGACACCAGGCACAGCGCATGCGCAAATCATCGTGGGAATATCTCTTTTTTTTTTGCGAGTGTTATCATCATCTCTGCAGATGTCCCCAGGCCAGGAGAGATTCCTTTAATGAGGCTGCATGCCAAATGTGGGGAGCTGTTGACACGGAGGAGGCCTTCCCAAACATAATTACATACTTAACTCCCCTGTTTGTTGTTCATGCTTTAGTGGCGGCTTCATAGTCTGCTGCTGGATTATTATGGTTTCACCATTTATTGTTATTGAAGGCTGCTGGGTGGTGGTGAGTTTTACACAATTATCGTTAAGTTTCCACGTTTTTATCCCTCTTTTGTTTTGGTCTCTCTATTGAAATTTGCATAAGCTAATTTTCAGTTTTTGAAGAGTTATGCAAATTATAATTCCCCTACCCTAGAATTGAAGATGCCTTAAATGACGCGAATCTGGTTTGTTTTCAAAGCCGACGCCATGCTTTTTTCCCAAGTTATGATTGTGATTTAGGGTTTCAAACTTTGCAATATTTAAAAAAAGTTATTTGCATAATTGTTTCGAACCAAAATATGTGTTTAAGTGGAAAATATTTTGTTGCCCACACTTAAAGGCTATTCAAATATGCTCATAATTATATGCCTTTTTCCCTTTTGCACACCGTTCTCCACCTTGTATTCATTTATTTTACGAATTATCATAAATATTTTGTTTATTAATAAATTTGAGTTTACAAAACTGTGTGGATTATCAAATGAAAATGCCAAGTTTGGCATTAGCATTTTGAGATTAAAATGGCGAACAAACAATTGGCCTTTTTGAATTTTTCAAGAAATCCTTATAAAATAATTCCTAATAACTAATGTTCAAAGTTGGATAGAGTATGTAAAACAAATGGAATTCACTAATTAATCTGTTATCGGGTCAATTAGCAAATTTTCTCCGTGGCTGACACTATGCGGTTTCATCGTGATAGGTCGAATATCGCGTAAGGATGTGCATATCAAACGGAATGTGCAAATATTAAATTTATTTGCATATCTCAGGGTTGAAACTATGACAGTGATTCCTTCTGACGTAAATCTATAGCATGTTAAAGTTTTATCTGAATGGGGGGTTCAGTTATCGTAGAAACGTATGCGGAATATGCAAATTGCCTGTTATCTGCATATTCCGTAGTTGAAACTATGACTGACACCTTCTCTCGAGACTGAGGTCAAAGTTTCATATGGGTTAAATATTGTAGAAACGTAATAGGGACAAACATACATTTCCCTTATATATATATAAATTACATTTACATAAAAAAAATATATATATTACATTTAATACGATTAATCCTTTTAATATATTGTAATACGCATAGAATCAAAAAGGATGAGTTTCTTTTTTGATTCTATGCGTATTACAATATATATTACATATTTAAAAAAAATACAAGCCATTTTAAATGTTTCGTTAGATTGTGTCAGATAAGCAAACATCTTTTAGCGCAATTAATGAAGACCAACATCATTACTCTTCACATTTCATCCTTTCATACTTCATTCCTAAAGTTAGAAATAATCGTTATTTCTCCTTAAAATAAATTTCGATTTTTGGTTTAAAAGAAACATTTGCGGTATAATTGTCAAACTTCGTTCTACAATCATATAAGCCGCATTATATTGTATAATAAAGACCATATTTACATATTAGGGGTACATTTATCTTCTTGCATATTTCCATATTCGCATAACGGACAAAATGGTAGGCGCATGAAAGCAGTATCGAAATCGAAAAATTAAGCAATAAAATACACCTCTAGTACCATTATACATGGCTTATTGCTACCAATTATAAGACAATTACCAATATGTTTATTCATATCAATTCACATATAGTACGTTAATCAAAAGTGTCGACTATTCAGACTGTCTATTACATAGATGCGTTTGGCGGCATACGAACTTACGAATTTCTTTGAAAAAAATCGAAATTTCATCTCTATATTACATATGTTCTATGTTAACATAGAACAAAAAAGACAATGTTTTAGATAAGGTGGTGGAATTAAGGCAATATTAAAGGATTGTTATCAATTTTAAACATTATAACGTTAATTTCTATTCACTTAAATCACTAAAAACTTCTACAGACCACATACCGCGATGTTTAAAATATTAGATGAGAGAATTTGGTCCATAGGTCCCTCTCAGCGGTTTTGCCAAATTAATCTCCAGACCGCTCTAATGATGACGCAAACCATCATCAATTTTCAGCTACATTCTTAAAAGATACTTCTTATTTTTTTACTTAATAGAGTCTCTGAATGTTCAGAAGCGCTATTTGAAAAATTAAAAATAGTTTTTAAGTCTCATCGGCAAATGTTAAAGTATGAGCAAGGCCTGGCTCATCAGTAGTGACACTTCACAACGATTTTCACAATTTAATATAAAGACTGCTAAGATGATATTTGACTGTTCAATGTATATAGGAGTTACTCCTCCTAATGGTATTTAACAACATTGTATCCATAGAGTAGAGACAATAGAAAATTTTTGTTGGTTTCATTCCAGAATTATCATACACACAAAAGGTTTGAATCTTGTAGATGTTGCACTCTATGTATTTACAAAACTATATTTACTTCCTAGCTAGAGGACTATAATCTAATTAAAGAAGAAAAACGTTTATATATATAATTGGTTTTTCCCGCGCGTACGTTTTCCTATAATATTTTACCTATCCCGGATTAAACTTTGACACCATATAGAATTAGGGCTGGGAGGAGTTGCCGTCATAGTTCGACCCCCGAATATGCAAATTAGTCCGATACGAGGCTATTACTCATATTCCATTTGTTTACGCATACGTTTACACAATAATTGACCTATCTTGACCAAATATTAACACGATAAACGAGTTTAGTCAGAAGAATCCACTATAAGAGTTATAAGCCATAAATGTGCAAATTAATCCGATAACATGCATATTTACATATTCCCGTTATTCAGCGTTCGTTTCAATAAAAATATTTAAAACGATCTCGATAAAACCTTGATAAGGAATAAGAGTTAGGTATGAAAGGAATTACTGCCATAGTTTCAACCATCAAATCTATGCAGATTAGTCTGATGAAAGCCTAATTTACATATTCCTTATACCCGAGGGAGGGTGGGCTATTTACATAGTGTCACCTACGAGAGAGGACAGACATATCTGGACAGTCAATCCATCACGATATCTGTCCATTTGGACGTCAATGGGACCACCTTTGGTCCACTATCACCACGGATGCTCCTCAATGGACCCAAATTCAGATATTGTACCTATCAGTTTCCACAGCCTTCAAAGGACACCTGCGCTAAACAAATCCACAATTATTATATTCCTGCATCATGTTTAATTTACATGATATTCAAATATTTTATCTTAGAATTTTTGAAATTAGTTTTAGAAATTTTTTGACAGAGAATAAATTATTATTATTATACAGGGTGACCCATAAGTCCCGATATTTTATTTTAAATTAAAAATTAAAATGTAAAATAGGATAAAATAGTTATAGTTTTTTAAATTCTAGTTTGCCTCTTTTAATTTTTAATAAAAAATAAAAGGGTTCCCTGTATATTAATCACTACTTCAATCACTACTTCACATGACTTGGAAGGTTGACGCGAGGAGAGAACCAACTGTTGAAAGGAGTAAGAGAAGCGAAGATCTCTGAACCAGATTGTATTCTTCAGTAAAATAAATAGAATAAATCTTTTTCAAGGTCATTATTTTTATTATTATCTTATTTCTTTTGTACTTTATAAAATAGAAACTCGCTTGGAAAAGTTAATTATTAAGTGTGAAGAGGAAAAAAAAAGCATTAGAGGGTCTTATTAAACAACAACCTGGTGTAACAAAATATACCATTCATGATAAAATTGTGAAAAACGTTTAAAAATACAAAATTATATACCACTATATATTCATTTATGAAGTATATATATATACTAGAAGAATGACCCGGCTTCGCCCGAGAAATCCCCCGAGTGAAGTATCCTTCATACTGAAAGTACATCAATAATAAATAGTAGAAGTGCCATAGAATAGCAATACAGAAGAAACACATAAACTACAGGAAAAAAAGTGTGTAATGGCAAAAATTGTATTATATTAGTGTTTAGGTATTTGATTTAATTATTTTTTGCAATCCATTTAGTTGTTTCAAAATTAATATAGTTTAAATAGACGGCAGCTTTTCCACCAAATCCCCATTAACCTTTGAAATTGCCTGAGTTGAGTGACTGACTGTAAAGAATCCTGACTGCGATGCCCATCTTCTCAGTAAGAATAAAAAAAAGGTTTATAAAAAAAAATAATCCAAAATACTGGCATGTAAATATTTTTCTGTAAAAAAATAAAAGAGCATATGGAAATATTAGGCAAACATATGTGTTCGCTAATGATTGCGACTGCATTTTAAACGATTTTTAAAAAGAGATTTAAACAAATAAAGGCCAGAACAAAAATTAATAAAAAATATGAAATCCATTATTTACATACATTCACAAAAGCAAACGATGACAGAATTGATGACTCTGATACTTGTTTATAGAATACACTGATGTGCGAAAATTATTTATTGTAATCTGTATATTGTGCCTGATATCGTATGTAGGCTCGCGCGAAACTATGTATATATGCAATTAGCTTTTACAAGGGCCTATACTAATTTGCATATGTAATCATTGCTCGAGATAAATTCCATCGATATATCGGTAATAAAAGCTTGAGTTTTATGGATAGTTTTAAAATAATTTGCATATAGCTTGTTCATAGTATTATCTTTAGTGCGTCGCGCTGATTTATTATTACATAATTATTATTTGGTTGCGTTATAAATTTAAAGGTGTGTGTGAGAAAACATCCGTGTCGTAAAAATCACGATACATATAAAATCAGAGTTTTTTAATAGCCTTGAGAACCTCACTCGGATATCAGTTCTTAAGATATCCAATTATCTATTTTTTTAATACCTAGGATACCCCATTGTATGTTTACCATTAAATCACATATAAAATAAGGACAATTAATCCATTATACTAAAGGTAGAGGTGCTCTAGTTGTCGCCTATACCTATTTTTAATAGATACTTGTCTAGAATATGTTTTTAAAAAAATTAATTATTGTTATACAGTAGTTTTTCACGTGAGAAAACGCTTAGAAAGCATGTCGAAACACTGCCTCCTTTACAGGTGATCTCTCATCTGAGGTTCTGTCATATCAAGACAAGTATTGAGCAGCCATTTTAACCGAATCAAAGTTTCTGATGAGAGACCACCTACAGATGAGACGGGATTTAGACACGTTTGTAGGCGATTTTCAAAGAATTTAGTTCCGGATCGCCTTTATAACGAGACCATAGTATAATTGCCTTGACAGATAAAACTTTTTATCAAACAACTGTGGAAATAAGCAATTACACACGTTGGTAGGCGATGGTCTCTCATGGGAAACTCTCTATATTGTATTCCTTAACTACTCAAAAATTATGAAAATTCCTATCAATGAGAGCGTCTTTTTTTATATTGGCAAGTAGCTCCATCCAGATGGGACAACTGTCAATCATCCCTGGACCCCGGGGGGGGACCACAGGTGTGGGGGCTTCTGGGAAGCTGATCTGTAAATGAGGAAAACGGGACGGTGGCTAACGCCGTTCATTCAGGATTAGTTTTTAACTGAGGGTAAGTGGTACTTTCTCTCTCTCTCCCTATAATAAATTAATTATCCCCAAACTTGCCCTTGCTTTATTTATCTCCGCGACAATATATAACGGGAAAGCTTTCGAGCAAACGGCTCCTTAAAAAAACTTGTAAACGCCAGAATTTCAGGAGAGCTTGATAGTTTAAATTGAAGACGGGTATTATGATTTCCGATGAACCAATCCTAAGACAGGTGTACCTCTTTAATCAGGCTCCTTCAAGATGATCTAGCCATAGTCTGGTGGTAAGACTTAGTTGTCTTGGTCCAGTTGGTTCATTCATTGAGGATTTTCGTGGGAAAATAATGAGGTGTTCTTTTTCCTTCGTATTTTGCATACCGTTGATCTAATAGTAGGTTCATTCTCTTAACATGTATGTAACAATTTCAAACTCTAATTATTCACTATAATAATTTAATATTTCTATGATAAATAAAAACCTTTAACTGGCCGAAGTGTCTATTTTTCATAGAAATATGAATGCTGGCCAGCAACCTCTATCTTTATGACAATTAAATTGTATTTTTGATTAAAAGATGAAAATAAACTTCTAAACGCTTCATCTTCTTCTTCTTCTTTCTTATCTCCACTCAATCACACTAAGGTATCAAGCTTGTAAAGCTTGAGATTTTTGATGGTGTCTGCCGGGGAAGAGTAGAGTTCATCAATGGATGAGTCAATACAGTCAATAATATGTCTTGGGGTTGCAGGCTGAGAATTGCACTTAGTACATAGTGGGAAAACCTTGCAACCATTCTGGAAAGTCATTGTCCGTAGATGACCAGACTTAAGTCTGGAAATCAAAGACTGTTGTTCTCTTGGGTGGACAGAACCGGTGCTTGTCCCTCCTGCTCTGTACCATTCATGTGCAGCATCAGATTTCCATTCCTGCAGGCATTGGGTTTTGATGGTACGGAGGAGGTCTCTTTCGTCTAGTTGGGTGGTGGATTCTCTTGCTTGAGGTAGGCCAAGAGCTCCATTCTTTGCCAGAAAGTCTGACAGCTCATTACCAGGAATTCCAACGTGAGCTGGAAGCCATTGCACTGTGACTGAGCTGTTGGCTGGGAGTCGGTTTACAGACTTAGCAATGCTCTTGAGGAGAGGTTCTTGACTGGAGAAGCAGCTTTGAAGGGTATAAATGGCTGCTCTTGAGTCGGAGTAGATTATTATTTTGCTTGGCGAGTTGATGTTGATGTGTTTTAGAGCCGTATCTATAGCAGAGAGTTCTGATTTATAAACTGAAAGATGTCTAGGGTGGGAGAGGGAGATTTTTTCCAGGATCTTATCTTTGTAGATAGCTATTCCACTGCCAGACAGTCCAGTTCCAAGTTGGCTACCGTCAGTGTAAATTGTGATGTCGAAGAGGGAGCTATTTTCCTCAATGATTTGGAGGCCAAGAGCTTTAAGTAATTCTGACTGAGTTTCATGTTTGTGGGGATTGTCTGGTAGATGAGGGAAACAGATGAGTTTGTTGCGGGTTTTGTGTGGGGGATAGGAAGTCCTGTGTTTGGGATTAATTGGGATGTCTAAAAGATTAGAGTTGTGAGCCATGTTGAGAGGTGTGGGGCGTTTTAATCTTTGGTTTGGGACCCAATTTCTAATAAATTTTCCTGTAAGATGTTCTTTTGGAGAGTTAATCTTTTTTGTTATAAATTTTGAAAAGCAGATTTTTCTCCTTAAGTGCAGGGGAAGAAGGTTGGATTCGAGTTCAGCAATGCGATTTGGACAGGATCCTCGAAGTCCGCTGATAATTTTATCTGCGCTTGCTTGGATTCTGTCTATTTTGGATAGGTTAGTTTTACTTGCATTGATTCAGGCTGGTGTAGCATATTCCAAAATAGGTCTTACGATTGCAAGGTACGTTGTGCGTAAGATATTGGCATTTGCACCCCAGTTTAAGCCTGATATTTTTTTCAGGATTTTGAGCCTATTTTTGGCTTTGCTTATCATGGTGTCAATATGTTTTTTAAAAGTGAGCGCAGGGTCGAGTGTGGCACCAAGATATCTTGGGGAATCTGAATATTGAAGTTTTGAATTATTTAAGAAAATATTTGGGGTCCAGTGGCGAAGGTGGTTGTTGATGGTGAAGAGGCCGATTTCAGATTTTTTGATGTTGATGGATAATTTTAGTTTCTGAGTTACCTTTTGTAGATTTTTCATGGTTTTATTCAGAGATTGTTCTGCATCGGAGAGGTTGTTTTTGGAGACCCAGATGATTATGTCATCTGCGTAAAGGGCAATTTTAGCTGGCGGTTTGATAAAAGTGTGTACATCATTTAGGTAAATATTGAAGAAAATGGGGCTTAGGATTGATCCTTGGGGTAGACCTTGGTAAATACGAGTGGTTTTTGATTTGATGTTGTTGAAGTTAACCTGTATGGTGCGTTTGGATAGAAAATTGCTGATCCAACTCAGCATACTTCCCTCTATTCCAAGTTCGTCGAGTTTGAGAATTAGCTTTTCCTTCCAGACTCTGTCGAAGGCTTGGGAAAGGTCGATGAAGGCTGCTATAGTGGATTCTGTAGGTTTATGATGGAAGCTGTCCTGGATTTGTTGAACGAAGTAAAAGATTGAATCTTCTATGCTTTGATATTTTTTAAAAGCTCTTTGATGAGGGTCTAGTAGGTTGTTGAGGTTAAGATAAAAAGTTAACCTATTGAAAATCATGTGTTCCATGATTTTGCAGGGAATAGAGGTCAGAGAGATAGGTCTGTAGTTGGTTGGGTGGTTCTCAAGCTTGCCAGGTTTGTGGATGGGGATAATTGTGGCATGTTTCCACTCTTTAGGAAGGGTAGACGAGCTCCAACTGTAATTGAAAACTAGCCGAATGACCCGGGCAACGTCCGTGTTTTACCCGATTGAATGTTTTTATTCAAATTCTTTTTTGTTACAATTATAAATTTGCGCCTTAAATAAATGCATATATTAGTTAATAACTATAGCCTATGTGCTTTATATGTCTATGTACTGTTGGCTTCCGTAGGCGTCTCATACTGGGAAAAAGAAAGAGAGGATTCCATTTAGTTATTAACTAATATATGCATTTATTTAAGGAGCGACCCGCTCCAACACAATAGTTACAAAAACGAAAAAGCGAGTGGGGGAGGCATGATGGGGGGGGGGGGGGGGGGGGGGGGGGGGGGCAAAGGTGGCGTGATCGTAGCCAACCAATAGGAGGGCGCCATTCAAAAATAAAAGCAAACGGTGACAGAGTTGATTAGGAGATGAGGAATGACGCTCGTAACTGTATATAGAAATGCTTAAGAGTTCTAGTTTGGCATGGGAACTGAGGTTTTTCAACATGGGTCCAGTGATGTTGTCTGGACCAGGAGGTTTTGTAGGGTCAAGATGACTTAAAGTTTCGTCCAGTTCATGCTTTTGAAAAGGTTTACTGAAAATGTTGTGGCTAGGTTTGGATTTTGCAAGTTTCTGGTGAGCCTAGATTTTCTACCTATTATTTTATCCTGTAAATTAAAATTAAGTTTTGCAGTGGAGCTGTAATGGTGGGCAAAATGATTTGCTATTCTGTATTTGTCTGTTAGGGGATTTCCAGAATTATCCTTGAAGGTATTTGAGCTGCTGTTAGATGGAGTGTCCTGATTGAGGGCATGTAGTATTCTCCATAGTTTCGTGTCGCTGGTTTTTGGGTCAATTGAAGAGCAGAGTTCAATCCACTTATTCTGTTTGATTTGGTCGGCCTTAAGCTTAATTTTTGCAGCAAGGTGATTGTAATCTCTGATGAGGAGGGTGTTGTTGTTCTCAATGAGGTCTTGGTAAACTTGGTTCCTATCTTCTATTTCATCTTTCAAAAGATCTAGAACCTCTCTATATCCAGGAATGTAGAATTTTCTGTTTCCTCTGGGGATATTTTGATTGGCAGAAATTAGGACTGCAGACTTCCAGTTCTTCCACCTGTCTTCCAAAGAGGAATTTGGTGGGATTTTGCTGAGAAGACTATCTAACTATGTTTTAAATGAATTCCAGAAGGCTTTCTTATAGTTCCAGAAAGGTTTTTGTGAAGATTTTGGGAGGGAAGTGGAGGTGGAGATTTCTGTTAGCAGAGAAAGATGGTCTCTTCCGATGCTTTTCAGGGTGCTGTTTTTTATGAACTGTTGCATAGATGGGGAGGTGATGGTGAGATCTAGTGTTTGCGGAGTTCCATAGGAGTGAGAGATGTAGGTAGGACCATGGGCCACAATTGTGAGGTTGTTGTCATCAATGAAGGTGCTGAGGATAGAGCCCTCAGTGTTGTTGAGGGAACAGTCCCAAGATTGATGCCTGCTGTTGAAGTCTCCAAGGATGGGTATACTGGGGTCAAGTAGGTGTGCAACTAAGTCTAGTTCTGGGCCTGGTTTTTGGGGTGGGTGATAAGTATTCACAATTGTTAGGGGTCTCTGATTGGGTAGGTGTATTTTGAAGGCCTGTAGTTCAGTATGGGTTGTTGAAGGAGTGTCAATTTCTTCAAAGGAAAGGTCTTTGATGAGGGTCAGGAGCCCTCCTCCTCCATCTGCTGAAGGCCTGTCTTTTCTCAGTATTTTGAAGACCTTTACCTTAAAAAGGTGGTTGGGCTTAAGCTTGGTTTCTTGCAGACAAATGATATTAGCGCTTTTGGAGTCCGCCAGTGATAATATCTCGTCCAGTTTAACCTTGCTCTTACTAGTAGATATGCCATTGATGTTACATTGAAGAACATTCAATTTGGCATTGGGAGACTTTAGGGCATTTTTCGAATGAAGCCCTCTGCCTAAACTCCAGACGCGGCCCTGATTATTCTGCGCGACGGCCGATGCAGCATAGTGGGGAGATTTGACAACCATCATGATTGGGTAAAGTAAAATGCGTCTGCCTTTGTCATTAAGACTGGGAGCACTACTCAGTGGCAGGCCGACTTAGCTCCAAAAGAAATGGCCGCCTCTGACATGAGGAACAGGCGCCATGTGCAGCCGCTCCTAACATGGAGTACAAACGCTGCTCATCCTGTATCCCTGGATCAGGAGCCCTTACAAGGTACTATCAGCCGGGCCAGCTGAGCCCAGGTTTTTTAGCGAGCTTGTTACTGCTCCCCCTCCTCCTTTTTCATCCGGGCTTGGGACCGGCAAAGGCGGAGTTTAAACGCTTCATAAATCCAAATAACACATTACAAAAAGTTAAATAATAATGTTAAAGAAGACGAAGGTATGCAATACATTCCTGAAGATATGCAAATATGAGTTTATATTAATTTCCTTTAGTGAAAGTGCTAATTCAAAATTCCGAAACTGGATTTGGATCCAAAATATTTAAAGAAAAACAAAATTATAATTTATAAATAAAATCCTTGGCTAATGAAAATCGCTATATTTTTCCTCTATAAATATTTATAACCTAATTTATATATAGTATTTTAATTATATACGTATATATGTTTTATACTATATATACTTATATTTATTCATAAATAGAATATACTATTAAGTCTTCTAATTTTGACTGAATCGGACAGTAATAACATATCTTCTTATTTGATTTGAATATTATTTGGTGTGTGTGTATTTAATTAACATGGACAGGTTATATATATTTACATAAATGTGTTAAATATGTATCCATTGAATGTAATACCAAATATAAAACCAGAAAATAAAATCGAATCAAATAAAATATTAATATATATATTTACCTCATTAAAGTCAAAATTGGAGATGTATAGTAAATTTATTTATATAAATGTATAGCAAACGTAATTTTGCAATTAAGGTACACTATGTAAATAAAAAACATATATACATAAGGGTTTTCAATCGTGAGCCACAAGGCGCGGGATAATTGGGCTTTACTAAGTAAGTTATAAGAAAGAGAAGAATAAAACGGCCTAATAAATATATTTCACCATGACGTACACAATGTAATAAGCTATGAAGGATGGTTAGCAGATGGTTATTACGCCGTACGAGATTGTTATAGCCTCCGAGAAAGATTCTGTCTCCCTCTATATATATAGCACTATATTTATTTACATCTCGCCCCGCCCATACTTCTATTTACATATTTCTTAAACTAGTCACCGTATATACATATGTGTATACGTACATATATATGTAAATAAACTTTCTTTTTCAGAAAAACTTTATGCTATTCCAAAATTTGAAAATAAAAATTCTTTAAACTTCAACAATAGATTTTTGAAGGGTTATTTGATAATGACAGTAGGAAATGCATTTAATTGAAATTCAACTTTGAATGCAAATTAAAATTAAAAAGAAGATTTTTATGCTATTTATAAATATAAATATTGATTAAAGGTTAAATTTTGAATTTTACACAATATAAAACTATTGTATAAATATCATTAATAAAATGACACTGACTATCCTATATTTAAAGCCTCACCCTGGAAATCAGGTAATCAATTGAACAAACAATAGTAATATGGTAAAAAGTAACTCTTTCCTCAGCGAAAATTGTCTTTATTTATAACTTTACCCGAAGGGATTATAATATTACCACAATAATAATATTATTTACAACAAAGTAGTTAATATTTTTTTAAATCAATTAATCAAATCTCTATTAATCAAAATTTATTTTCCGATTCAGTTCTTTTTTATTATTGTCTGTGAATATCGCATATGTATATATCACACACATATGTAAATATGTAATTCAGACAATGACTAACGAACTGGATCGGAAACTTTTAAATACATCTGGTCTTTGCATAGAAGACTTCTCAAGATCACAAATGGATATACCGTTATAGAATGAGACGAAAAAAGATTAGAATCTCTGGCCCTTTAATGAAGAGAACCCTGGTGTTATTGGACAATGATTAGAGGTGCGGGTAGTGAGAGGTGTGTATTGGGATGATTGGAATCAAAGCAGGAAGCTAAATAATTGGCCGCCATTGTTTACCCCGCCCGTCTTCTTCCACTTTATAAATAACGTGTCATTTGAGACCTCCCTCCCTTCACTCTGGACTTGTCTCACGGGAACTGGGTTCGATTCCCACAGAAGCCACTTTTTTTTTTATCATTGTGGGATATGTGCAAGATGGGATGAAGAAAATATAACTACTAATTTACATATTAGTGCGGATCTGTATAGCCATTAGTTTTTCTATTAAAACAGCATCACTGATGATACATTATTATTGTATATGGTGCCAATTTTAAATTTTATTATATATCTAACAATAAAGAAGTAGGGTATATACGCACTTTCACATAAAAGCAAGAATAATTGTTCTTCTTTTAATGTTGCCATGATAGTCATGGATGTCTCTTTGCTTGAATACCTCCCTGTTTAGTACAAAGTCAAAAAGCTGTGAAGAGAATTGGTAAGTTCACCCGTTCTCTGTACATTCACCTAGTTGTCCGTCTATTTCAAATATTATATTTTCGATATTAGTAATAACTGCAATAGATGTTAGTATTTGTTTTCATTTCTCACTACACGACCGATATATTGACATTTTCTTTCAACACTTATTCTGACATACGTTCCTATATTCCCTACCTACTCCCTGTAAGACCTAAGTTTTATCCTAAATATTAGAGGTTGCCTGGCCGGCATTTATATTTCTGTGAAAAATAGACACCTAAGTTTTGATCATTCTTTCTAGCTTGAGATATTTAAAGTATTCTGTGTATATCAGAGTGTTCTATGAAGCCATATGTTGGTTGAATCTATTATATAAAAGTTCTATCATAGACAGTGTTCCTGTAGAAGACTGTATTAATACACATTAATAGGACAGAAATTGCTTTATTATAATAACGGATGGACAGAATTAACTTTAATCCGATCATATGGAATTAGCAAAGACAGGCAGACTAATCCCTTGCGCGTTATACCAAATAGGGAATACACTGTCATCACTAATTTATTAACCTATGCAATATGCAAATAGGAACATGAAATTACCAAGTACATTGACCGAGAAAGAATATTTGTATCACGTGGTGATAAATATGACAAAACCACCAGCTATAGAAATTAGTTACTACAATACAAGGAAACAAAGAAGATCTGGGAGTAATACAGGGGACAACATCATGAAACTTGTAAGTACAAAGTCGAACTGCTTTACATATTGGTAGACATCAGGTGCACTTATAGTAAAAGCAGTCGCCTACTTCTACCCACCATTATTATCATGGCCTTTACCATGTGTACTAGGGATAAGCATAAAAACAACACCATAACGAAACTTAACTACTGTACTGATAGTTTACATTGTGGGATTGTATATATAACTGGTGATAATTAAAGTATGGAGTTATACACACTTCATGGCAGCATTAAAATGTTAAGTGTTTTTAAATTGTTGCAGTATATATACAGGCTTAAACAAACCCTTATCAAACATCAAGTCTACCATCAGTCTTCCAAATAAACATTTGTATATATATAATATATATATAATTTAATATAATGCGGCTTATGATTGTAAAAAGGCATATATTGGATTGAAAAAAAGATTTATTCGCCAATATTTCGGTTGGCTGAATGCCAACTTTTATCAAGGCATATATTGTTGCGCATCAATATTGATGCGCTCTCTCCATTTATTCAAAAAATCTCTGATATTTCAAATTTATTTGATGTTAAGAGCAACAGATTATTAACAATGGTATCTTTCCTTTTCATTCCTTTTTTAAACAATAGTATTGCTTATATCTTGATGGTTTAATTTGGAGAGAGGAGGTACGTGAAGACTCAGGATCGCTAACTATGAGGAAGACAAATAAATAAAAAACACAATAACTTTAAAAAGTGGTTTACTTTTATTTACTATATATTTGCTTTAATTATGGAAACCCGCTGGGTAAACATGTATAACACCAAGAAGGAGGAAAGCAAAGTCAATCACCCTGAAAAGCTGCAACTTGGTGCAACAATTTATATATATTTTAGCTCAAAATATTTTAAATATAGATCGACTTTTTGCGGTGTTGATTTCATTGAAAAATTATTTACATATATATATATATTTCTGATTGAATTCATTGAAAAATTATTTTAAAAAATAGATTTATGAAATAACATAATGACACCCCATTTAAATATTCCTACTTTCATTTTTACTCTGAATTGAGATATCAAATGTAAAAAAAAAATCAAAAGCATAATAAAAATTATAATTTACAATTAAAGTATTATTGTGTGTACTTTTTGATATTTTTGATATTTTATCTGAAAAATAACTACAATAAATATGCAGGTGTCGAAAAAAAAGATTTTATCCTTTTTTCATATATCTAATATATGCAATTAAGAACAATTTCTTTTCTTTCTCTTAACTATTTTAAAAATTATAATTAACTAGTACTTTTCCTTTTTATCTCGTCGCCACTTAATGCAAAAATGTAATTAGCATAATTTAATTAGAAAAACGTATAATTAATGTTTTATAATGGGTCCTTGGAGGTTCTATATAAATTAGGTTTATGTGATGTGGAGAAATTAATTGCCATGGAAGATGACATAAAAAAACCCGCCTACATATTCCAGATGGCCTTTCATAACCGTAAATCTGGGTATATGTAAATATGTTTTATATCTTTTCATTTGTGCTTTAAAAAAACAGTTGTCTGGTTTTCCTTTTACATACTAAATACAAGAATTAACATTACTTATGGCTAATCTCTCTCTTTAATTGAATACCTAACATCTTTATTCCTTTTAAGTTGCATATATGAAGCATAGTTACATATTCATTTAATCGATGCCTCACATTTTAGTATATATATATATATACTCATAGAGACAAAACTTAAGGAAGTTGTACCTTTTACCATGTATATCGGGATACAGACAATAACTCTGTGAAAGATATAACACTGACCTTCATTGAAGACACACAAAATAACCAAGTGTGAACAATATTGACGAAAAACTATTTGAGGCCACCTAAGATCTTTATTCCGAAAGTTGCATATACAGAACATATTTGCATATATTCATTATATCGAGACATTAAATTTTCCATTATTATTTATTAATCGATATTGGATTCAAATTTAATCAATCCAAACATAATCCATAAAATGGAGATTCACCTCGCTTGTCATTTGGATTTAGTGAGCAAAACACTTGGCTGAAAAACACTATCAGTATATAATGAGAATATTAGAGTTTAAATAAATACATTTATTTGAAAGTTATTCACTGTAAATAAATACACATTTCCTGGAGTTTATTGCAATAATATATTTCTATATATACGGGTATAAAGTAAATTGAATAATAAATTAGTTATTCCTACCTTGCTTAGATAAATAACGTATCTATTTGCTTATGTGAGCTGTATATGTATATATATATATATTGGGAGGATAAATAGGGAGAATACCTGATGTGATGCCAGAGTATTGTCATTTCATATCCTGCTATGTACATTATTTTATTAAAGTTGTGTATTTAATTGTATTATTATGCACAAACTACATATAGCGAAAATACACAGCCATATCAACCAATAGTTTAACTCCCGACGTTTCAGAGACTTCCTGCCACTCTCTTCAGGGGAATGATTACTTTAAATCCTAGTTCTACTTATATACATAGTTCTACTTATATACATAGTTCTACTTATATACATAGTTCTACCTATATTCATAGTTCTACTTATATACATAGTTCTACTTAAATACATAGTTCTACTTATATACATAGTTCTACCTATATACATAGTTCTACTTATATACATAGTTCTACCTATATACATAGTTCTACTTATATACATAGTTCTACCTATGTACATAGTTCTACTTATATACATAGTTATACCTATATACATAGTTCTACTTATATACATAGTTCTACCTATGTACATAGTTCTACTTATATACATAGTTCTACCTATATACATAGTTCTACTTATGTACATAGTTCTACCTATGTACATAGTTCTACTTATATACATAGTTCTACTATATACATAGTTCTACTTATATACATAGTTCTACCTATGTACATAGTTCTACTTATATACATAGTTCTACCTATATACATAGTTCTACTTATATACATAGTTCTACCTATGTACATAGTTCTACATATATTCATAGTTCTACCTATATACATAGTTCTACTTATGTACATAGTTCTACTTATATACATAGTACTACCTATGTACATAGTTCTACTTATATACATAGTTCAACTTATATACATAGTTCTACTTATATACATAGTTCTACCTATATACATAGTTCTACTTATATACATAGTTCAACTTATATACATAGTTCTACTTATATACATAGTTCTACTTATATACATAGTTCTACCTATATACATAGTTCTACTTATATACATAGTACTACTTATATACATAGTTCTACTTATATACATAGTTCTACCTATATACATAGTTCTACTTATATACATAGTTCTACCTATATACATAGTTCTACTTATATACCTAGTTCTACTTATATACATAGTACTACTTATATACATAGTTCTACTTATATACATAGTTCTACCTATATACATAGTTCTACTTATATACATCAAAACTACATATAATTTACTCTGTGTAGACAAACGTTGCTGCTACCTTGCCTATCCAACTTCTACTCATCATGTTTTCCTATGGTAAGTTTTGCATTTCTTTCACACGAGATATGTAAAATGTCACTTTATTTACGAGCCCAGCAATCGTCCCTAACACCCCCTCCTCCTCCCAACAGGCCGAAACGCGTACTTGGTTAGTTTATTCATCGGGAGAGGATGGTATTTAGTGTTATAATGTCTTTTAGAGGTTTTGTACACAAATTCTTTATTAAGACACATAGTCTTATACGAAGAATTCGCTACAAAGTCTAAAAGTAAAAGATGAAAGAATATAGATTATATAAAATCATATTCAAAGCTTTATTGAGGCAAAGCAAAAAAAAAAAGGAGATAAAAAAAATGTTTTAACATATCTTCAGTGTTAAAAACGGCATTACTAAGTTAGCGGTTAACTATCTAAACTTATCAATTTACCTTATTCTTTCAGCAGAATCAAAATTACGAGAAAAAAGGCATATCCTAATCGTGCAACTGAAAGTTGCTGATTGCTGGCGCCAATCATCACCAACTTTCAGTTGCACGATAAGGAGATGCCTTTTTTTCTTTCGTAATGCACCTTATCCCAGTACAATATGACATTTGTACTATATTTTAAGAATGAAAATTGTTATAAATTGTTATTATTAATATATATAGTCACGACCGTCTTTCCTCATAGGCCGCCTCTGTCACGGATGCGCGCGCACAGGGAGGTCACGTGCTCGCCGGCAGCCAACGGGCGCGCGCCGCCGGCAGGGGGGGGGGGGCATTACGTCATAGATTATAAACACAAGGTAATAAGACCTAATCCAAATAAATAAATAAATAGTGTGTGATAAGGCACAATTTGGATTATATTCAATACAGTTAACAGCATCATGCACAATTCTGTCACGTTAAGTCACGTGTCAAGTTACGGTAAGTAGAAATTTAAAAATTAAAAAAAGATGCCGAAACCCGGGATCGAACCAGGGACCTTTAGATATTCAGTCTAAGGCTCTCCTAACTGAGCTATTTCGGCTTATTTTATTTATTTCTATAGAAGCTTCTATAAAACAACACTTAAAGTTTCACCGCATAAGTTTCTTTTCTGTGAAAAATCAATATTTATTTCAAAGAGAAATATATACTATTTCTAACTTTATAATTATGTATATTTTCAAAAAGTCAATTCACACCTCTTCGCTGGAGACCATGGGAATACTGACTAATTCATTATGCTAACATAATTATAAATACAAGTATCAGAGTCATCAACAATTCTGTCATCGTTTGCTTTTGTGAATGGAATAAATACCCAAATAGGGCCATTTCTTATAAGCATTGGTGGTTCAGTGGTAGAATGCTCGCCTGCCACGCGGGCGGCCTGGGTTCGATTCCCGGCCGATGCATTTTTTTTTCTTTTTTACAATTTTTAAAACTCATTTATATTATTATCCCTATATATATAAAAGTCAGCGTATGTATGTTTGTCAACTATACACGTCCACAATACGTAACTAATATGACTGATATTTTAACAGTATATAAAGTAGAATCTGGAAAAACTCTTAGTGAAAATTTCAGGTCTCTATCCCGAATATCCGTCGTGTTATTTGCAAATTTGCTCTTTCGCTCGCGCCTCTAGCGGTGAAAATGAGGGGTAATACCAGCTGACCTAATGTACATGTAAAGTTTGGAGCGGGACGTTCCACAAGAGTGACATCCACGGCTCCAATTTATAATTGTAACGAATAGTATTTGAATAAAACATTTAATCGGGTAAAAGCCGGGCGTTGCCCGGGTCATTCGGCTAGTATTGCATATATACGAGAATAAAGTAAAATTTAATAATATCGACTTCACAAAAAACATGCATTTTAATAAAATTTATTCCGACAAATGGCAATAGATATCTATAAAGCAACACGAATTGGCTAAAAAAATCGACTTAAATTATTAATTAATAATAAAATCTAATAAAGAGACTATAAGAGAGAGAAAAGCATATCTCTCCTGATCGTGCGACTAAAAGTCTCTGATGGCTTGCGCCATCTACCAGAATAAATATCACCTAATAGTTGCTTTTAAAAATTATTCCTGCAATATTATTTTTTTTTTTTGGAAGTTGAAACAGAGCTTGCACAACGCTGATGAGGGCCAACAACCTGAAAGGCTAACGTTACATTATTAAATTAATATATCTTCTCTATATTAGATTATATGAAGGTAAAACTTGGAGCAAATACATTTGCCATTTATCTGAATAAATATGATAAATATGCACATAAGTTTCATTGCATTTTATATTATAACGAGTTTATGTAAATTCAATAAATATATTTCTATTTAAAAATAATTCTATATAAATATTAAAACTCCACATTTAATATGCATATATATGCATTTATAATGAATGCACTGTTAAATAAAATTTACATACATTGAAAAATTTGCATATATGGCAAAATTATATTTAATTTTGTGTGTGTCAAAATATAGGAAAACTATTTTTTTCCCAGAAAGAGAAAAAGGGGAAAGTCTATTCAGAATTTATAACACATTACCTGAAAGAAAAAATATGTTTTTTTTTTTTTTTCAAAACTAACCTTTTTCTGGCACTATAGGGAATAGCGAGGCAGGCAACAAGAGGGAAGTTAATAAAATATGATTCGCTAGAGGGGGGAGAGAGAGAGAAGTAAATCCCCAGGTATTATTATAGTGAAGCCGCAACAAACCAATATAATGGAATCCCAGCCGGCCATACCTATGTGCACATGGTTACCTAATAGAAGAGAGGATTTGGTGGCTGGTTAGAAGAAGAAAAAAAAACCCTGAAAGATCTTTTAAAAGCATGTCTTTACTCGCTCCTATCCTATCAACTTACAAAGACATTTTTTTCTTCCTTTAACAATATTTATTCCAGAAATATTGGAGGACGTAAAACGAAGGGAATATTAGTTCACCTTTGTCTGTGTTTTATTTTATTAGCGTTATTGTGTTTTTCTTGATTTGCATATCGATCTATTTTTAAAAAAATTTAAAACGTAAGTTTGATAACGATTAATTACAAGTTCTTCAAATTAAGAGACAATATATATATTCGGCTAGTAAATGTTTTTATTATCTCGACGTTTCGATAAAAATATTTTGTTCTCGTCAGGAAAATAATAAAAATTAAAACATTTGGCAAGACGTTATAAATGTATCTGAGGTTTCAAGGGCGTTTTCACGCGATTTTTCAAAAACAAGGTAGAAAGACCATGTGTCGATATTCACAAGTATAAACTTTTAAGCGCATATGCTTCTTCATAAATAAAAAAAAACGAATTTTCTCATAAATTTGCCATTACTGCAATGAGAGGGGGGGAAAAGAGTGTTCACCACTGATAAACCAAGCCATCTTAATATTTCTGTCAATACAGTAAGGAATATAAGTAGAGAAGTGTTTACTTTTAAAAAGAAACATTCGCGCATAAAATAGTTTATAATTTTTCAAATAAAACAGACTTTCTAATAACTTCAAAACGATGACAATATATATATATATATTATCGTATAAAATTATATAAAATAATATATATATATGTTATAGATTAGAAATTTTTTGTGTGTTTGATTGTTGAAAAGAGGTGCAGTCGTGGAAAAATAAAAATAATTATTTACCTTTCAAGCAGATTTTTATTTTGAATCTCTTGAAGTAAAAATATACATAAATTATTTATATCACAGGAATATAGAATTTATATAATGAATTCTATAATCGTGGATAAAAGATAGGTAGGGTTAAATATACATATTTTCAACAATAATAAATAAAAGTGATATTTTTTTTTGAATATATGGTCAAAAATGCAGAACAGTCAATGAATGAAAAAATAAAATATATGTTTTAAAAAAAAAATAAAAAATATATATATAAATGCTTCAATGACCCCCGATATAAACCCGATGACAATATATATATAAATCGGGGTTAGATCGAGGGTCATTGAAGCAATTTTATATCCACAAAAGAAAAAAAAAGCCCAATGCGGGATTCGATCCTGAGTTGTCGATAATTTGCACCTTTCTTCTACTATCCCTATTTACATATTAGTTGACCTACTCATATCTATTTACGTAAAATAAAATTGAAATAAAAGTCAGATAAATAAATACCAGATAACCTATCATGAGTGAAGAGGTTATACATATTGCGGTATAATTGCATACCCACCAGATAGTAGCGATTCAACACTTATTTCCATATTGCCCCCCGTGAGTGAGATATTAAATAAATCCACTTATTGACGTTCCTGTGAAAGTCCCTTGAGCCGATGTGTATTATTTATTCTTCAAATAAAAGACGGGAAATTACTTTAAACAAGATAACCAAATATTGAAATCAATTTTCTTGCAAATACACAAGTAAAAATATTGAAAACATGCGATAAAATATCGAACTTTTCTTTGAAAATCGTTTTTCGTATTTTTTATATACACAAGGAAATAAATAAATAGGAATATTAAAAATATAGGTTTTATTTATTTTTTGTTTCATTTTAAATTTTACATTTACCTATATATATATGTACTATTTTGAAAAGGTATTTTTTCGTAAAAAGAAATTTTTGGAGAATGCGCATAATTTTCTTAACAAGAAACATTTTTGAGCCAAATAAAGAGGGAAATGCTTTTAAAATTATTTTAGGAACTTTCGGATTTTTTTTGGGTTCTTATTCAATCAGAAGTTAGAATAAATATATTTGTTTATACTGCGCTATGATTTCAATGCTATATTTGATAAAATGTCACTTTAAAAATATTTATTCAATTGAAAAACGTGAATATAATTAGATAAAAGAAGCCTACACTTTTATAGACAAAACCTTAGGTAGTGGAAAGTCTCTGATATTGCCGCTCGTCAATTCATTTTTTTAAAGAGACAGAAGCAATTTTGTCATACGTGGTTATCTCGTGTGTCTTCAATAAAGGTCCCTGTAATATCTTTCAGAGTTATTCTCTGAATCCCGATATAGATGTTAAAAGGTACAACTCCTTTTGGTTTTGTCCATTAGTGTATACTATATATTGTATAATGAAAATTTTACAATACGTCAAATGTAGATTTCAATTTGACGAGGTGTATTTATGAATATATATATATATATGATACAATTTCCTTCCCATGTTGGGATCGAGGGTAATGAAATGGCAGGCAGATGAATTGGCAAAAGAAGCCAGAAAGCTGAGCCAAAGGAAAGAACAAATGTCAGTATTTGACGCTGATGCTTTGGCAGAATACAAGATAATCAAACAAAAAATAAGAAAAGATCAAATATGTGAAATAAACTCTGAGAGAAAACTGACAAAAACTAAAACAAGACTTAGAACAAAACACTATAAAGGAATGACAATACATCCAGATGGTACAAGAACCTATAGGACATGTAACAACTGTCCTGGTGTGGAACAAACACTTATCCATATATTCTCATGCCCAACAATGGCCGCAGCCTTGCAGAAAATTGACTATGACCCAGAGTAGCAGCTTTACACACCAAGATAGAGGACATTGCTGCTGCTGTGATAGAGATGTATAGAGACATCTGAGGCTCTTCATTGGACACGACAACAACAACATATGATACAATACAGATTGCGGTAGGATGGAATTCATATACCAAAAGGGGCACCTTTCCTTTTAAAAATGCATTAAGCAATGCTCTTCTATGTTATTAATTTGAGGACAGAACGTACCGTTTAATACAAAGCAATAACGCGCCCTCTATATATAACAAATGAAAACATTAAGACGCGAATGTTTCTTTTTGTAATATCGAATACTTCTCATTTTCTATAAAATTATAGATTTTTCTCCACGAGGAGATATCGTCCTATATGTATATGCAAATATGGGATTTTCTATGATAAACGAATAATAAAACTCCGCCCCATTCTTTAAAAAAAACCGTCTTGTTGTTAAAAAAGAAAACAAAGGAGGAAGCAGAAAAGTTGGGAACAAAGGTTTAGGAGGCGAATCTTGCGGGGCGTACGTGATGCGGGTTTGAAGGAAGTTTTCTTTCTTTATCTCACGTCTCAAATAAAGACTTTGTGCAGGTTTAAAGTAAGATACACAACCAACAAGTACTGAATGTAACACAACACTGTTGTTAGAACTAACTTCAACTCTGAGAAGTTTAGGTGACAACCGTCATAGATTTCTGGTGTAAACTACGTGGGATTTGATTTGAATAAATGAATCATCTCTCTACTATATGCAATTATGGGTAATAATATATGTAATCAATATTACTGTTATTTTCACTCTTACTAGCTCTATAGAGTTTTCAACAGCGGCTATCATTTTAGGAATATGAATCTCTCCAGAGATGGAACAAAATTAAAGCCTTTCAATTGAATAAAATGAATTCAAATGAATGAAATTTAAAAATCAACGAATAGTTTATATTTATTCCGACAGATGGCGCAAGCCATCAGTAACTTGCAGTTAAAAGATAAGGAGATGCCTTTTTCTTATTCTTTTAAGTGATTATCACAATATCAAGACAAGTATAGACTTATTTTGATGTTTTGGGTTATTTTGGGTCCATTTATTTATTTTATTTGAATAGGTATTGCTTATAAAGTTTTATTTCTTTTTACTTTTAGTGTCTGAATTTATACTTTCTCCATCTTAGTAATTTAAATTTTAAATTGAGTTAATCTCTACCTCTTCGTTTAGCGCATGACATATGCAATTATGTTAATCCTAAAAGTTTGTATTCTAATCAATATCTGTGAATATATCCAGTATTTATATACATGTGAGTCCATCCTCACACAATGGTAACAGTATAATTCTAATATACAATGTAGTATGGAAATACATTTAAATGTTCACATATTTACATATCTACATATTGGCCGTTTCTGCTGGCTCTTGTACAGTTTATAGATAAGCAAGTCTTCGGGATGATGGGATTCCAAGTTTTTACAGATTAGAGGTGATATACGAAATCCATAGTATATTCCATCTGTGAATATATGACTAGGCTTTTAATGCAAATCAAATAACCCAAAGCAAGAGCACACATACCGGGACTCTATATACATATTATATGTATTTCTCAATATTTTAAGAGGGAATGTTAATCTAATCTATTTTATGTGTAATCATATTTGCATATTTTCAATCATTCCCATGAGAAAGGTGGCATGAAGTCGTCGGAAAAAAAAACCTTGAGAACAGCGAATGTATTATTTTTTAAAGCCTATTTGCATATTTATTAAGACATCCTTGGTGTATTTTAAAGTATTATTAATTTATTTTAAAAGTTTTTACAAACTGTGTCAAGAGAATTCAGTAAGAGTTCAAATGTATCAAGATGTGATGAAAATTATTCTTTTCTATTTAAAAAAGTATTCTCTACATCTCCTGATAATAATTCATGCTAATAAAACAAGCCCTCAGAAAAAATATTGTGTTTTCATTATTTACAAAAAAATTGCTAAATATTCATGAAAAGTTGCTAACACAAATTGCATCAAACGATTTTGGTAAAAAAAAAGGTAGAAAAGTTGTATAGAATAATTTTTAACAAGAGTCAGAAAAAAAATGAACAAAAGCTAATAAGCAGCTAAGGAAAATATATGTAATATATAACATATAAACTTGGCCGTGTTTCCGGAGAAACAAGATTTGAAAAAAGAATCGCTTATAAATAATAATTATGATAATAAGAAGCGAGGAAGATTAACCAAAAGTAAATTCACAAGGGACCAGACGATTATTTAGGAATCAGCAGAAAGGAAGAAACATCGTCTGCTACGATTTATTTTTCTATCGTAGCCAGATGGTTTTTGTCCTAACTGCTGTTATTAGAGGAACCAAACGAACGTAGGATGATGCTCAAAATTATTAGCGTCGTACGATAATTAGGCTTCGGCTGCTTTGTTTTTCTCTGTCGTCTGCCAGAATAATGGCTCAATCCATGTTGGTCTTCTGCAGCTTCTTTGTTGCTGACCTTAAACTCCTTCAATTAGTTTGATGCTTTTTTTAAAAATTGTTATTGAGGTTAAATAGACTAACGTATGTTTTTTTTAAAGGTTTGTAGAGTAATAACCATATTGTATTTGTAATTCTTACTTTTTAATGTCGTTGCTCTGATTTATGTAACTTCAGGATATACTTATTGGCATATTATACGTTTAAGGTCACCCTCATTGTTTACCGCTAGCGAGCCAATTAGAAAAGAGTGGTTTTTTTTTTACATGAGGGGATTTGAAAATTGGTTATTTGATCATTGTGAGGGATAGACACTCAAAACATCTTCCTACTTCCTATATATTACTTATCCCATATTATCTGAGAGAACAAAAAGAAAAGGAATACCCTTATCGTGCAACTGAAGGTTTCTGATGGCTTGCGCCATCTATCGGAATAAATATCAATTATTCGTTGATTTTTAAATTATTCCAGAATTGGGGCCAAATATTCATTCTTGATTAATCAAGAAAAGCTAACCACGTACGCGTTTCGGGCTGTTGGCCCTCATTAGTGTAGTGCAAGCTGTATCTCAACGACCAAAATTCTCGACATTTAGGCATCTTTAAAAATAATGAAACGGATAGTTAAGGCCAGAATTGCGTGAGGACGCGAAATAATGTAAAAAAAAGCTAATTCAGCTAATTCTTAAGTACAGATCTATGCAATTAGATAGACTATGTTCCACCACTATTTACTCGCTCTTGTTAAATGAGCAGATAACAGATTTAAACTGAAAGTTCAATTTATGTATGTAAATAGAGAAGAAGAAGAATTGTCATCACATCTTTATACCTTTGAACTCTTACTGATTTCTCTTGACACAGTTTGTAAAAACTTTTAAAATAAATTAATAATACTTTAAAATACGCCACGGATATCTTAATAAATATGCAAATAAAGGTTTTAAAAATAATACATTAGCCGTTCTCGAGTTATATTTTCGGCGACTTAATGCTACCTTTCTCATGGGAATGATGGAAAATATGCAAATACGATTACACTAAATCTTCGGAGTCGAGAGTTTGTTTTAAGATATTTGGCTTGTTACAATTGTATTCTTGCGGCTTATATAGACATATATTCAGAGCTAAAAATATACTAGGTTTAATGACTAAAAATGAAAAATAATTCAGATTATAGCGGTAATGTAAATATCTAACCTTATGTTTATAAAATAAAAGGATTTAAAAGCGCGAATGTTTCTTTTATACATAAAACGAACTTCTACTGTCCTTACTGCGATGAAAAAATATATTGGGAGGGCTTGGCTCATCAGTGGTGAACCCTCCCAGCGGTTTCGCCAATTTAATCCACCAGACCGCTCCTCAGAGCTCTAATATTGTATTGGATCATTCTGCTTTTATATGCTACACTGAAGGATGGAATCTTAGAAATGGTTTTCAAGTGAACTATGGACATAAGCTTATAGGACAGTAGAATTATATTCAAATATTTGCTTCGAGCAATGCTCTTCAGCAAACTATAAAGACAAGGTCATTAGGAATAAATTAACACAAAGCAATAACGCGCCATCTATACATATAAAATAAAAGGATTTAAATTGGCGAAACCGCTGGGAGGGTTCACCACTGATGAGCCAAGCCCTCCCAATATATTTTTTCATCGCAGTAAAGACAGTAGAAGTTCGTTTTATGTATAAAAGAAACATTCGCGCTTTTAAATCCTTTTATTTTATATGTATAGATGGCGCGTTATTGCTTTGTGTTAATTTATTCCTAATGACCTTGTCTTTATAGTTTGCTGAAGAGCATTGCTCGAAGCAAATATTTGAATATAATTCTACTGTCCTATAAGCTTATGTCCATAGTTCACTTGAAAACCATTTCTAAGATTCCATCCTTCAGTGTAGCATATAAAAGCAGAATGATCCAATACAATATTAGAGCTCTGAGAAGCGGTCTGGTGGATTAAATTGGCGAAACCGCTGGGAGGGTTCACCACTGATGAGCCAAGCCCTCCCAATATATTTTCTCATCGCAGTAAGGACAGTAGAAGTTCGTTTTATGTATAAAAGAAACATTCGCGCTTTTAAATCATTTTATTTTATATGTATGTAGTATTTTATATGTAGATGGCGCGTTATTGCTTTGTGTTAATTAACCTTATGTTTATAATCGGGTAAAGGATATACAAGAGCTATTACCATTCCGTTGGATGCACGTCAAAGGAGAGGACAATCCCGCTGACCTTGCATCCAGGGGAATATCATTGAATTAATTGCTCCATTTTATCTGGATCTGTATTCATCCCAGAATAGTGGCTTCTTAACTTCACTACTGGAGATCTCACCTGTCAAATATCGGCTTTCGAGGTGTGTTAACTTCTGTATTATAAATAGAAGGTTTATCCTGGCTGTCTCTCTCTCTCTGTCGCCACAATTTTATTTGATTCCACATTGACAATTAGATAGCAAATTAGAATTTAAGACTATAAAATGACCTATATATATTATTTTGAAAATAGAGCAATTAATATTTAATTCATTAGATAATAAAAAGGCATATATTGGATTTAATAAAATATTTATTTTACCGAAATATTGGCAAAATAAATATTTTATTAAATCCAATATATGCCTTTTTATTTTCTAATATATATATTATATAGATGCCTTTTCCTTAATATATAGATTTGTAAAGAATAGTATAAATGTGAAATTGTACGGGGATAAGGTGAATAAATTAAGAAAAAGGCATCTCCTTATGCCTTCTCATTGCTGATGCCTTGCGCCAAATATATTCCGATAGATGGCGCAAGCCATCAGCAACTTTCAGTTTCGCGATAGGTCATTCTATATTGTTGCATCATGTTTGATTGACATAATGTAGCAATGTTTTATCTTAGAATTTTTGAAATAAGTTTTCATTGTTAAAAATTAATTCTAAAATATTTTTTACTGATATATATATATTTTTACAGAATATATTATATTATTATCATTATTGTCATTTATAATCGATAACTCTACTTCACATGACTTTGAAGGTTGACGCGAGGACAGGACAACTTTTGGCAGGAGTAAGAGAAGCGAATACATCTGGACCCTTCAAGAGAATAAATAAAATAACTATTTTTTAAGATAATTATTATGATTATTATTAGCATCTTATTTTCCCTTATACTTGATAGTAGAAACTCGCTCGTGAAAGCTAATTAATAAGTGTGAGAAAAACATATGTATATATGTTATATTTATGTATTTATAACAGCCAGGTCATAATAGATAATACAAATATACTGATAAAGACAGGCGCTAATCGAAAGATAAGAAACAATAAGGAATCGCTTTAGATCCAAAATATCCCCGCTCACACTTATCTGTAATGAAGAAACATACTCGTATATTTATTATCTCCACTTTATGCAAATTTTCCTACCGAACGATAAAAATACATATTTACCATTACTCTATATTTGCATAATTCAGAAATTTTTGTATCTTTTTAGGTATTTCTCTTTAATATTAGACAACTATAGACTTTATTTCTAAGTTTTACCATCAAAAATATGTCTAAGAAGCTAAAATAAAATGATAAAAAAAATATATATATTTTTTTTCATTTATAATTATTCATTAAAAAAACTTATATTTGAAGATTTTTTTTCAGTTTTTTTTTTCAAGAAGGAGTAAAATCGAAGCGCACATTATAGCAATATTCAAACCGATTTATCGATTTTTGTTTTTATTTGGAGAAAGTTAGAATTAAAAGAAGAAGAAGAAAAAAAACTAGGAACAAAACATTAAAACCTTTTGTTTAGCGAGTAATTTTTTTTTAAAGAAGGTCTCTGCGTAAGAATCCTTCACAATTAAAAGGTTTCTCCTCTAGATTTATTTTGTTGAATTCTCCGCTAATAAAAGCCATTAAGGGTAATTACGGAAAGTAAACAAAAGTTTTGGAAAGCATTGTCGTCTGCTCCGTAATTCGGAGTAAATCTGTAATTTACTATTCGAAGTATATTCATTTATTTATATAAAAACAAACGAACTTTGAAGAATATTTTGTTTCAAAGAAGAGTCAATAGGATGAGTATAATAGAGTAATAATGGCTTTAAAGGTATTTAAAATGATTTGCATATATTTTGATTAGATGTTACATATTTACATATATTAGTTGGAACGTACCAATAGGATCCTTCTTAATGTTTAGGTTGCTGAATGGGAATTTTGATTATAATATAATATGGGAAGTATGAATATGTATTTTGATGAGTTTAGCCCCCTATTTAAAATACGCATTTCTAATTGGCTCGCGAGCAGTTAAAATATGAAGAGGGTTCTTTTCGTCTGTCTCTCGTGGATTCTAACAAGTATCATTTTTTAAAAATGATATTACCATCTATAGATCTATAATACAATAAGGCATATTGGATATTTTAGACCTAAAATACATAATACTTATGATATATGCAACTTAAATATTCATTATATGAATCCAATATCCAATTGGTAAACTAAAATATATTATTAAAGCCTCAACTTTATCTATATTAGAAGTTTTTGAAAGGCTTTTCGTCATCTTTATCTACAAGGTATATATTCGGATTCCTGTACCGAGAGTTGTACCTCTTTTGTTAAAAATGCATTAAAATAATGTATTTTTGTTTATCACTCCAGTGCACAACTTCAAGATGGTATGAGGAATTTAGTACCCCACAATATCAGTTTTATCAAATTGAGATAAAAGCCAACAACCTGTTTACTATGTGAAATTGTACAAAAGTGAAATTTTACTGCGATCAGGTGGATACATTTTTTAAAAGGCATCTCCTGATCGTGCAACTGAATGTTGCTGGTAGCTTACGCCATCTGTCGGAATAAATGTCAACTATTCGTTGATTTTTAATTATTCCAGGGGGATAATAGTCCAATTCAGAAAAATAATTAAAAATCAACGATTAGTTGACATTTATTAAGACAGATGGCGCAAGCCATCAGTAACTTTTAATTTCACGATCAGTAGATGCCTTTTCCTTTACTTTATACCATGGTTTCGGTCTTTGATCCTCATCAGTACAGGGTAGACTTCTATTTAATAACATCCTACGAGAAGGGCTATGAAATCGGTTGAATTTGCCAGAAATAGTTTAGTAAATTGCTTCAAGGGCTAAGTTTCTTGTTTAACTTTTTATTTTTAAGTTTTTTTTACCTCTCAACAATAGTATCACAATAAAAAAATGACGGATATATATTTTTCTAGAAATTATTATTTACATATTTTAAAACTATACTTATGATATTAAGAGGAATATATTACAAAATTAAAAAATATATATTAATATTGAAAATGTATACAAAATTATATACTTGTACATCTTAGAAATGTGCAAGTTGCCAGAAATAGTATTGATGCAAATTTTTCATCACCACAATCTAACATTCTATACTGAGAAGTTGAACCAAATATCATTGTTTTAAATGAATATAAACAGAAGAGAGGTGACATCTTTGTTACACATATGTAAATAAGGGAAGCAATATTGAAGTATGCACATATGTATTTTGAAGGAGGAGAAAAGATTCCGCCTGTCTTCCTGATGAAGAGATGAATCTTTCTCTCGACAGAATTTTAATTAAACCACCACCACCGCCGTGTTAAGGAGAAATAGTCAGAGAGAGGAATAAATTTAAATTAACCCGGGTTAACATTCAACTAATTTGACTGGAAGACCACTTTCTAAAAACTTTGTTGCATAATAGAGGAGATAATCGATATATTTACATACAAACTTCTATAGAACTACCTTTCCTTTCAAATAACTCTCTTTAATTGATTAATATTGGTTTACAATTTATTTATATTTTTAATACAATATAATGCGGCTTATGATTGTAAAACAATATTTGAAAATTATCCCGAATGTGTTTCTTTTGAATGAAAAAAATCGAAATTTATTTCAAGGAGAAGTAACGATTATTTCTAACCTTAGGGATGAGGTATTAAAGGTGAATTATGAGGAGTAATGATGAACGAAAAAATAAAAGTGTCCAGGGATGGGAATCGAACCCACGGTGTTCCGCTTACCGGGCAGATGGCATGTCCACTAGGCTACCCTGGACATATATTTTATTTATTAATTAAGGAATCAAGGGGTTCGTTTCTTACTTATTTTATTTTTCAAGATTTCGGGCCAACATCTCCTTCAACACGGAGAATAAATTTTAACGCCTTGACAAATGCTTTAATTTTTGTTTGCTCCTAACGAGGACAAAAGAATTTTGTCGAAACGTCGAGGTAATAAAAAGATTTACTGGCCGAAGTATCTTTATTGGGCTTCTATGAAGATAGGAGGAGAAAACTTGGAAAAATGTTTCTTCGACATTTTAAATAATATAATTATTGTTATTATTAATTTGACAATTCAATATGTTTTATTAATACTCTTAGCCATAGATTTGGCCCAGCCACCTTGCCAGCAAAACACCTCTTTGGTAGATTGTGAAGATTCCATTAGATCCCGTGTGGATCTCATGGAATAAAATCCGCCCTAGGCTGATGAGGGCCATTAGCCCGAAACCATGGTCTCTAGGTGGACGCTTCTCAGTTTGCCAAAGCTGGTGTTGTGGCTTTGTCACCGACCTGAGGTCGCTAGTTTGCGGCGACGGTCAATAGATGGCGTCAGGTTTTGACGTTTATTTTGCTTTAATGCTTCTACGGATCAATTTCCTCCCGGCAAATTTTCCATCTTAGTCAATTGTTACACAAATATCAATGAGAAATTAAAGAGAAAGGAAATTATTTACAATTTAATGATAAAAAATATAAGGTTGTCCCAAAAATTTTTGTTTTTTTTTAAACGATGTTTTTCTTATTACTTGGCGAATAATATTATTACGGTGAATACATAATACAATTACTTTATACATAATACAAAGACATTATACATAACGGCGAATAATATTGGTATTTACTTATTTTTTGCAAGTTTTTACGAACTTTTGGGACAACCTTGTATATACTTGTAATATACAGCTGTTCTCTCAGGGAAAGAGGCTTGTTAAGGATTCCTTTTCCTTAGCAGCGAGAAGGCCGTTATTCAGAGGACTGTATTAGTCTTGATCTACCCTAGATGACACCCCAATGGTGAATCCAACCTTTAGGCCAAAGAGAGAAAGAAGCACGACCAAGAAAACTATTCACACTCATACTTTATTTAAAAAAACTCAAATATATACAAAACAGTCATTGGTCAATATTTACATAATCACAAAAAATTGAATTAAATATTAATAAACAATATCACAGAAAATAAATTAAATAATAAACAATCATAGAAAACCTAACATTCTCCCCGAGTTGATGGAACCATCAAGATAAACTGGGGGAACAGGCAGCAACGTCAGCTCAACCAGGGGTCCTTTGAGTATGCCGGTCCCGGTGCGGATTGATACCATTCGTACCAATCCATCTTGGCCCCGATGGACCTCCACCACTCGCCCCATCTCCTTTCGGCAATTCCCCAGAAATCACCCATCCCAACCTGGTGTTCTGGACACATAGATGGGTTCTATCACAAAGCCCAAGGCCGGGGAGGAGCAATTTTCCATAGACATCCGCACCCAGGATGACATCCACTTTTCCACTTTTCTCAAAATGGGGATCGGCCAGAGGTAGGACCCTCCAACTGGACGGTATAGCCAGACATAGGTCTTCAGTCGGCAATAACCCTGTCATACTTCCCACCACTAATGCCGTCATCGGCAAGGTCCATCCTGGTTCTGTCAAATATTCCAACGTAAACGAAGCAAGTTCCTTAACAAGCTCTCCTTTAGTATTGTTCATTCCATAAACTTGGGCATTCACTCCGCATGTTGGAACACTCAAATGCTGCAGAAGATCTCGTTGTATAAATGATGACTGAGATCCCTGATCCAGCAATGCTCGCACCACTACCCCGTTTCCATGGGGGTTTACAATCCGAATCAAAGCGGTGGCCAAAAGTGCCTTAGGAATGGCTGTCCGTACATGCATTCCGGCAAATTTCACCTCTTGTGCATCAATCGGTGCAGGCGGATCCTTGGGGCTAGTCATCCTCAGTTTATTTGGATCCTGCTTTTCTTGAAACACCGCATTCGTTCGATGCAGGAATCCGTTATGGCATCCCTGACAATGTGCACATCTTATAGCTCTCCTGCATGTTTTTCCAATATGTCCCACGCGTAAGCATTTAAAACAGGCGTGCGCCTTCCTTAATGCCTCTACTCGCGCTGGGACCGACATTGAACGCCATCTTGGGCAAGATTGTATCCAATGGTTCCCCTGGCAGATTATATACACCAGGGAATCCTCTTTACGTCATTTTCTCTTATTTTTGCCATATGCGACCCCGTTACATAATGCCCGGTGTCTCTTTTACGTGATGAATCCCCAAATCCATCCTTAAGGTAGGCAATTCTTTGTTCACCCTTAACTTCTCTTCGCACAAAAGCCAGCAGAGATGTCAGTCTTTGGTCCACCGATGGGATTAATTTCTTTTCATCCTGAGCATAGCCAGCCATGTCGCTCCTCTGCCAGATTCTAATCAACTCCTCGGGCAAACTGGACTCCACGAGTGGATACAAAAAGGAAGAGCTCTGCTGCACATTCACGCCCAGGGAATCCAAAGACCTTAGGTGTGATTCAACCTGGCCATACAAACTCTCCAAGGATATATTCTTCTTTCTTACGTTATTAATGACCAGTTTTAACAACTGTCGCACATACACCTCGGTCAAGATCACCTTGTCGCCAAAGCGATCCCTGAGCGCCTCTATTACCTTGGGGTAGTTAGCCTCTGTCAAAGGATAGCTCTTGACCAATCTTTCTGCTCTTGTTCCAACCTTCATCGACTGGATCAAATATTGGAATTTACCCACTTCAGACAGGTTTGGATTCTCATGTATGGCCTCAAATTGCGACCACCATCCCAGCCACTCGAGACTGGTGCCATCGTACACTTTTAACGCGATTTTGGCAGTCTGCATGAGGCACTCCTCTCTGGGCTACTCCTAATTGAAGCCACATCCCCTTGGCCTTGTTGGTCATTTCCCCTAGGATTGAGATAGTCAGTAACTTTCTTCTCTGTTAGCAGAAAGTTCCTCTCATACTGCTTGACCAAATCCTGTTCTTTCTCCAATTCCTGCATAGTGGTGTTCTCATCGTCCAGCATTAACTCCTCAATTTGGGAATTCGCGCTCCTTAGCCGGCCCACATCAATCTCCAGCAATTTAAACGCGACCAAGATAGAGTCCCGAGAAGGATATTCTTTATCAAATTCAGTCTCAATCTCTTTTATACCTTTTGTTACCGATGATCGCAGCAGCGCTCTTAACTTCTTACTTTTATCCATCTTGAAAATTTCAATTAACAAATTTAAATTAAGGCCAATTTACATATATTCGCTAAACTTCGCCAATCTACTTTGTTTAACCTTAATTTTCTTCAACTTTGCCTTCTTAAGCTTTAAATTATTTGGCTTTGCCTTCTTTGATCTTATTCTTTTCTCTTTTTGACCTTATCCTCTTCCTCTTTGACTTTATCTTCTTTCTCTTTGATTTTATCTTCTTCGGCCTTTTCTTAAGTTATTTGCCGATTCTCTTCTAGAATCCGGCTCACAGGGACCAAATGTTAAGGATTCCTTTTCCTTAGCAGCGAGAAGGCTGTTATTCAGAGGACTGTATTAGTCTTGATCTACCCTAGATGACACCCTAATGGTGAATCCAACCTTTAGCCAAAGAGAGAAAGAAGCACGACCAAGAAAACTATTCACACTCATACTTTATTTAAAAAAACTCAAATTTATACAAAACAGTCATTGGTCAATATTTACATAATCACAAAAAATTGAATTAAATATTAATAAACAATATCACAGAAAATAAATTAAATAATAAACAATCATAGAAAACCTAACAAGGCTCCTCCATCTTGTCCTCCTCCAGACAAGAATCTCTCAGTTCAATGTCTAGATAATATATTCGAGATTTTTATTTCCTAGCCTCTATATGAATAACTATTCGAATGACTCTGTTTTATTCAGAATCTTCCTAGAGGGGAGTTTGCGCCCAATTAACATTGTTTTAACAAATGTTGATTATTATGAGAATATATAATTTATATTTATCAGTATTATCAGTAGGAGTGTGTGTGTTACACAAAAACATAAGACGCCTCAACTCATTTTATTCGCCTGATTAAAGGAATTTTTCAGACTGTTGACTACAAAGCAGTCTTCTATAAGAGGAGGGCGGCGGTATAAGGTACCCTGATCTAATTTTTAAAGAATTTTTCATTAAAATTATTCCTTTAGAATACCCGTATAAACATTAAAAAATATATATTTTTTAAAATATTTATTCCAAGTACACGTGGCACAGGTCATGATACTCATGGGGAAATAGCGACATGTCTATACACGTAGAAAGCAGTTCGACTTTTACACTTAGAAATGTGGCAGATCCACATTTGGTTACATGCAATCACTGATTAGGTTGAATTTTTACTATAAACGGTAGGCATTGAAATTATTTTTCTCTTTAGAAAAAAAAAAGCCCAGTGCGGGAATCGATCCCGAATCGTTGCTACCGAAAAATCAACGGTTAACACTATTTCTCCACCAAACCCCCATAGCAATCTAATTGGATGAGAATTTAATAAAGAAATCTGTTACAAGATTCTTTACGCCATAAATTTGACTCTAAAATTCCACGACCTTTTATCTATTGACAAATTTTCAACATTTAATTTGTACTCGCGCTGTGGAGGGAAATACGAAACTATTTAACTAAATACGACTAATTGGATAAATGAATTTGAAGTATTTAATTAACACACACACAATTTTTGTGTTTCATAAACAATTAAGTCTCATTAACGTGGAATAGTTATGTAAAGTTACCAAGATTAATTATTCTCCTTCAATTGATTTTTTATTCTCCAATATATTGAATCCGGAAATCGATCCTTCCATTTATTATCAAATACATTTTTTTCCCGATATTCAAACTACCTTCCGATAACTGTAAAAATGAAGATGAATTGTACATTTGATGAGGTATCCATTTTTCCTTTTCTCTTCAAGGTATAATTGGGCGATGTAGAATATTAGCCTTATATCGATTGTTTAGATGTTAGACGTTGTTTTGTGATTTTTACATTATTATCTTATATAAAGAGACAAAGGTCGCCTCTCCCGTCAAAATAGACGTCAAAACTAGACGCCATCTATTGACTGTCGCCACAAACTAGCGGCCTCGGGTCGGTGACAAAGCCACAACACCAGGTTGACGAGGGCCATTAGCCCGAAACCATGGTCTCTAGTTGGACGCTTTTCAGTTTGTCAAAGCTGGTGTTGTGGCTTTGTCATCGACCCAAGGCCACTAGTTTGTGGCGACGGTCAATAGATGGCGTCTAGTTTTGACGTCTATTTTGACGGGAGAGGCGACCTTTGTCTCTTTATATCAATATCCTTCCGGCAAAGTTTCCATTTATATTATCCTATTATATAATTATACAAGGTCATGTAGACTAAAATCATAGAATACATTTATAATCTTGGTAATATTGTTATATATAGGTCCTGTCTCAATCCATAAGTCTCCATGATAGATAAAAAGGGCTGCTGTCATTTGTTGGGTATCTAGAGAACACCATGTGACAGTTTGGACTTTCCCACCTTCTCACTTTGATGATAAGACAACTTGGATTATAGATTATAAACACAAGGTATATTGAGACCAAATACAGATAAATAGTATGTATACACTATTTGTAATAGTAATAGTGTAAACAAACTATTTATTTATTTAGATTTGGTCTTATTACCTTGTGTTGTTTTATATGATGTTATATGTTTTTGAATACATAACACGTAGGTATTTTCACGGCTCTATATAGTTTTAGATTCATATTGTATTTGGTTGCGTGGGATATATCTCGTTAGGTTTTTAAAAAATAGGGAAATTAAGTCGTATCTAACATTACATAATTAAAAATATATATATTAATGCTTAAAAATGTCGGCGTTAATCTCTTTTTTCAGTGATTATTAAATTTTTCTATAACACCTATGCTATTTTCGGAAGATATATCTTTTATTAGGTTATCACGAAAATTATTAGCTTGTAAATATGCAAAATAGTTTCCATTTTTAAAGGTATTTTGTGGCTATACGAATTAAAAGAAATCGCTGTATATTAAAGTGTATTTTCTCACAAATATTTGTATAACTATTTCGTTTTATTTTATTATTTTTAATTATTATATTGTATATTTTACACAAATATAAATTATAATAGTTAAAACACATTCCTTTTTATTTCTTCCCTGAATTAAAGGTATCCTTGCTACGAAAGTCTTGCAGATGTTGACCTAAAATTAAAGTGTCAGGGGGGGTGACATCAATTAATTGCCATGTAAGTATATAGAATGGTATATGTAAATATAATTGAAGAATCCTGCGTTATATAAAATAATCAAATGCTTATATTTGAGATCTATTGTATCCGAGAGTGTTATTTTAGATGATTGGAACAAATAATAAGAGAAAGAATAATAATATTGTTATAGCACCCTATATTATCGTGTTATATCGTGGGGCATAATAAAACTTTATGGCAGACGTAATATTTTATTGTGTCGCCCGTGATTAAACAGCCTGCCCGCTATAAACGCTATTTCTACACCTCGGCGTCATATATCCTCAGCTTATATATATCTCACTAGGTTGTGTTATTTAAACACTGAACTTCACAAATATATATTCGTTTTTACAGTCTGCCTTTATAAACTCTATTTACACACCTCTCCACCCAGCGTTATGCAACTTTATTGATATTTATATATATCACTAGGTGTAGTTATTTAAACACTAAACTTCCCAAAAAATACATATTCGTTTTTCACAGTTTATCCTCTATAAAAGCTATTTACACACCTCTCCACCCAGCGTTATACAACTTTTGTATATTTCCTTATGGTTATATATATATATATATATATATATATATATATCTCACTAGGTGTAGTTATTTAAACACTAAACAGCACAAAAATATATTCGTTTTTCACAGTTCATCCTTTATAAACGCTATTTACACACCTCTACACCCAGTGTTATGCAACTTTTGTATATATCCTTAGGTTATATATATATATATCTCACTAGGTGTAGTTATTTAAACACTAAACAGCACAAAATATATTCGTTTTTCATAGTCTGTCCTCTATAAACGCTATTTACACATCTCTCTACTCAGCGTTATGCAAATTTTGTATATATCCTTAGGTTATTTATCACTAGGTAGTGTTATTTAAACACTAAACTTACTATACAATTCGTTTTTCACAGTAAGCCCTCTATAAACGCTTTTTACATTCCTCTCCACCCAGCCTTATGCAACTTTTGTATATATCTAAACACTAAACTTTACAAATACATATTCGTTTTTCACAGTCTATCCTCTATAAACGCTATTTTACCCCTCTCTCCACCCAGCCTTATGCAACTTTTGTATATATCTAAACAATAAACTTCACAAATACATATTCGTTTTTCACAGTCTATCCTCTATAAACGCTATTTTACCCCTCTCTCCACCCAGCCTTATGCAACTTTTGTATATATCTAAACAATAAACTTCACAAATACATATTCGTTTTTCACAGTCTATCCTCTATAAACGCTATTTTACCCCTCTCTCCACCCAGCGTTATGCAACTTTTGTATATATCCTTATGATATATATATATCACTAGGTTCTGTTATTTAAACACTAAACTTTACTATACAATTCGTTTTTCATTCCCGTTAATATTTAAATAATTTAATTTTATAAACGCCAGGACAATGTTAACATTTGTCATTGCTATTCCCAAATCTCCCGTTATAAAACTACGTTTATAAATCAACATGCGACAAACTGCGGGATGTTTCTCAAAGTTCACCGTGAAATATTTGTAGAAGTGTATTGCTCGTTGCGTTTACATATTTGCATATAGTTTTGCACTCGTATAGAAGATGATCTAATTACTTATAACATACTAGACGAATGGCCCGGGCAACGCCCGGGTTTTACCCGAGTGCGTATATATTTTTAAAACGTTTTAATTCAAATACTATTCGTTACAATTATAAATTGGCGCCATGGATGTCACTCTTGTGAAACGTCCCGTTCCAAACTGTGTGTTTTTAAAATGTTTTAATTAAAATACTATTCATTACAATTATAAGGTACTTATATATATTTAAAGGTTCTCATAAAGGTTACCGATTTAAAAGTTTATTTTATTTTATTTAAAGAAACATATTTTCATTTAAGTATTGTTATTTATTTTAAAAGATTAAGTAATTGTGCAAAACGATAATTGCCTTAAAAAGAAATTGCCTTAAAAAAAAAGAAACATTCGCGGTGATTTTGTCTTGCATTCGTTTATACAATTATTATATATATTGGCATCATATATTAACTTTATGAACGGAAAAATATGTCCAGGGTAGCCTAGTGGTCATGGCATCTGCCCGGTATGCGGAAGGTTGTGGGTTCGATTCCCATCCCTTGACACTTTTTTTATTTTATCCATTCTGACCAAAATCTATCCGAGAACTTCACACAATGAACTTCACACAGACAGAATAAGGCAATTATATAAGTAGACATGTATTTCTCAAAATTTCCATACTATAGTTGAAGAAACACCGTACAATCTGATAGTAAATGGTCTACAGATGTAAACTGGCGAAACCGCTGAAGGGGTTTACCACTGATGAGCCAGGCCTTCACAAAAGTTTATTTCGCACTAAGAACGGTTGGAAGTTATTTAATTAAAAGAGAAGAGAACTTTCGCACTAAATATAATTTCTTTTCTCGTCTACTGGGCGTTTGTCTGATATATTTTATTATATAAAAATATATAGTGTGTGTGTTTGAAGATCGATTATTCACTGTATCTTCATCTTACAATAAGAAATCTCATAAATTGGGGAGAACTAAGCCGTCAATGACACTGAGGAAAAACACCAAGTTGAAAGCTCCTTCCCCCCCTGACAAAGGAGGTTATGCCCCTCATTATTAAAAGAACAAACAAATTATAAAGTCATTAAGGAATCGTTAGCAATTAGTGATAATTAGCCATTAATTTAGATTTAAATTCTATTTGAAACTATCAAATGAATCATTATTTTTCATAAATTGATTATAGGAAGTCGCCATTAATCAAAGTGAAACAAAACCCTCATTGGAAAATTGTTCTTCATTTTTTTCTTATTGTTGGAAAATTTAGGTTTTTTAAGGCAAACATATATTTGTCTTAGTAAAATTTTTGTTATATGCCATTAAAATTTTTTAAAATAAATATCAATATTTCCTAATTATATATAGTTTGTTGTTGTTTATATCTTATAGTTAAATTTATAATAAATGTAATAATTTTCTATTATATTTGCATCACATATCCACACATGTAGAAATCAGTTCGACTTTTGAGCTTACAAATGTGTCAGAACCCCGTTTGGATACTTGCACTCACTGTTGGTGTTAGACCTTTTTAAGAATTGGGGGCTATTGGAGCACAATTTCTTATTCAGAAAAAGTTCCCCAGGTGGGATTCGATCCCGGTCGTGGCTTTCGGAAATCGACGGTTTATATCACTCGTCCACTGACCTCCAAAGAGGACAATATAACAATGAAGCTATAACAATACAAAGCAATAACGCGCCATCTATATGTGACAAATGAAAACATTGAGACGCAAAGTTATATACAAAAGAATAAAATTTAAAATAATTTTGGAAGAGAAGAGTACAATTAGTAAATAATAGTTTTAAAAAATAGGGCTGAAATATAGGCGTGTAGTTAAACCAGTATGTAAATATGTCGTTGAGGGCTTTATTTAATCATGCAATTATTTAGTCATCATAATCTATATAGTACCTACTATATACAGGGTGTGACAATTCTCCTGTATACACTCTCTCTAATCAATTAGGCGAATTTAATAGAATTTCACACCTAATTAGCATATACTCCCTGTTGGAATATGATACATGGAAATTTGCATAATAATTGGTTTGCCGGGTGGCTCAATTGTTCCGAGGATTTCCTGCGAAATATATTTGTTCCGCATATATCACGCCATGGCGCAGTTATAGCTTTAATTTGTAAACAGAACTCTGTGTGTATATTTACATTATATGATTGAGATATTATATATATATATATTTGAGTATGCAATTTTCTTTTATTTACACAACAAAAAGTTGTTATATATATTTTACATTATATAACTGGGAGTTATATAAATATTCAAAATATATCATAGAATTTCTCTCTTAGTATTAATTATGGGAAATATAAATTTTTGAATAACGATAACATTTAGGTTTTATTACAGAAATAAGGATATATGTAATAGAGATATATGTGAATATGCCATAATTGTAGGGTGGAATTTGATCAATTCAATTTTATTGTTCTTGACATTTCGGTGACCCTGTGGGTCTGCAACTTGAATATATATATGGGAATTTTGTAGATATATATGATGGCCAATAACTCGAAATGTGTTAGAGTTAATCTTTATTTTTATTAAGCAATAATAATATCAGTCAATACTGTAGAATAAATCATTATGTATTTTTCATATTAAATCCTCTTTGAGAAGTCGGGAGATATGTGTTGTATTTAATAATTTTAAAATAACATATATATATGACACGGCTTCGCCCGGGTTCTCTCCGAGTGAAGCCCAACGACTGTTGTTGAAAAAAATATTGATTATTACGATTATATTAATAATAATTGTTCTCTCTAATTGTGTGTAGGATCAATTACTATGATAGAGTAGTGTTAAAATATGATTTTTAACATCATTTTATAACAATCAAAATTATGCCCAATATGTTATTGGGTGTATCTTTCTATTTTAAGGTTATGCAAACATTTTCAGGCAAATTTGCACATCCCCTCAAAAGTAAAAGGATAAACTATTTATTAGGTACATAGACCTCAAATAGATGTTCTACGAAAAGGTGAAAGTTGCATCTTATTTGGTTAATATGTAAATATATAGTTTTTGGCGGGCCTAAAAATATCGATTTTTAAAAAAGATACACTATTAAAAGATACAAAATTTCACTACGTCATTAATACATTTTTACCTCTACCTTATTCCATTAAATATATATTGTAGAGAAATATATAATCTGCTGTTTCTAAACTTCCCTAAAATCACCAAAAGATTGCTTAAATATTTATCAAACGATTTTTTTATAATCTAAAAGAAAAAAGTAATATTTTTTTTTTCGTTTAAAAAAAATTATTTTACCCTTCACTTTCTAGAGAGAGAGAGAGATATTAATTTAAAAATTTCAAATTCATTTTAAAATTCATTTAATTATCAATAAAACTAGTTTTTAATTAAAGTCTATCTCCTAACTCATTAACTTCTTTTTTTTTTTTCAAAAAGTTGGTGGCAAATTGGTTCAACCCGATAAGCTAAAAGATAAGTAAAAGATACAGTCAATTACACACAGGGAAATATATTTTTTTGTAAAAAACATCAATTTTCTTAAATCCCATCCCGATTATACTTTCTTCTGTATGCATAGTTAAATTATCTTTTTCAAAATTAATTAAAAGTGGTTTGTTAATTAAAAAAAAAAAGAACGTGTAAATCAAATGTTGTGTTTTTTTTCTTCTAAAATTATTTTAAAACAGATCGATTCGAATTATTTTCTTGTGTTTTTTTTTTACTTTTAAAAATGTCATTGATAACCTTATTTTAGGAGGATATTTTTAGTTCGCTCGAATTTGCCAAGTATTAAGTCAGTCTTTATAAAAGCTGTAATTTTTTTTATTTCAATTATATCTCCAATATAAAACAAAAGGATTCAAAAGCGCGAATGTTTCTTTTATACATAAAACGAACTTCTACTGTCCTTACTGCGATGAAAAAATATATTGGGAGGGCTTGGCTCATCAGTGGCTCATCACCAATGGTAATCTATTATTATTATTTATATATACATATATACATATACACATATATATATTAAATTAAAAATACATATATTGGATCAAAATATCATTTATTTTACCATCATTTCAGTTGGCTGAACGCCAATCTTTATCCAATATATGGCTTTTTAATTAAAGATTTATTTATGGACTGCTCTATTTTAAAAAATATATATATACATATCTACCGTTCTCTAATGAAGTTCTCTAAAATAAAGAATCCTCCGGTTCAAAAATCACTTTATTAGGTACCGCTAAACAAGAGCAACCTAGTTCATTATAATTGAAACATTGAATAATATATGAAGGCTTTTCACATATTAAACAAAATTTTAACGCGGAATTCAATCCCGGTTCATGACTGTCGGGAATCTTACTTAGTTTTATTAATGTATTTTTGTGAAAAAGGATATGGCCACATTAAACAATTATTTATTTAGTTCTAGACGTTTCAGTGATCCACACTGTCAATCTCACAGTTACAATCATTCCACTGAGAAGGGTCTCAACGAGTAACTGAAACGTCGAGAAATAAATAAATAATTGGTTGATGTATAGCTGTATTTGTTTCCAAACCAACTTCCAATCAACAAATTATCATCTAAAAATGCATTTCTGATCATTTTTAATGTTTTTTTTTTCAATCTAATATCGCCATACAGTAAACAACTCGCTAAATCAAACCAGGGGATATAACGAACATTCCTTTATAATGAACTAGAATGTACCCACAATTTTATTTTATATTACAGTGAACTGTGTCTATAATGACACATGACAATAGTGAACTAAAGATTTACTCCCATTGGGGTTCGCTATAGAGAGGTGTTTTACTGTATATATAAATATTAAATAACAAACTTTTGAAAAAATATATATTTGTGGGTTTGGCACTTATTAAATTAAGAATTTTCAACATTATATATACACACACAAATCACATTAATATTTATATAGCTGGATATATTCAATGATATTGTGAATACAACTATAAAAATTTGGCAAATTCATAAATAAAATATATTTCATCATTGTGGGTATATTTAAAAATTTAATAGATATTCTTAGAAAAAAATACATTATATAAGTTGAATATTTATTCTAAAAATAGTATAAATTAGTTACTATAATTTTTTTTAATTTCATACACAACACACATTTTAAAATATTAAATCATTAAAAATTGGCAAAGATAAACCTATTACTAGATTATTTTCCTTGAAAAGGATAACTATTGATCACCGAAACGTTGGAACAAATAAAATAAAGGTGTTGTGTATACTATCAAATTTATTAAATAAATAGATTAAGTCTTATTATATAGCGTTGAATAATAGTAATAAAAACAAACCAAAACCAAATCTGAAAATAGAAAAATGCAAGCAGACGATACAGGAAGTGTGAAAGCGTTTGCATGTCTGTGATTGGCCAATTCTCTAGTCACTCAAATCGATAAACAAGTTGAAAGAAAGGCACGAGAGATTCTATCTACAGTTCCTATAGAATAGGAAGATGGTATCCTCCTTATTCATTTAGGCTTAACTTCTATTGCGCGCGCAGCTTAACAATAGAAATGTCACGTGACCGATAGCGCTGTCTTTAATTGGCTCACGCTACTGATAAGAATTATCCCCCCCCCCCCTTCTCCCCACGTCTCTTTATTCCATTTAAAATATCGTTCCATTATTTATATGTCAATTCTTTCCCTTTTAATTGATTTCCTGCTTTCTTTTTAATTAATCTATACACGCTAGATGTTCAATAGAATTATTAACAGAGATTAATAGGAGAAAATGATCTGCAGTACCTTTTTATTCTACCTCTTTATTACTGAATAATATTTGGCGTACACTTTCTATCGTGTAATATTACTGAATAATACTTGGCGTACACTTTCTATCGTGTAATTTTACTCAATAATACTTGGCGTACACTTTCTATCGTGTAAACATACTGAATAATACTTGGCGTACACTTTCTATCGTGTAAACTTACTGAATAATACTTGGCGTACACTTTCTATCGTGTAATTTTACTCAATAATACTTGGCGTACACTTTCTATCGTGTAAACATACTGAATAATACTTGGCGTACACTTTCTATCGTGTAAACTTACTGAATAATACTTGGCGTACACTTTCTATCGTGTAATTTTACTCAATAATACTTGGCGTACACTTTCTATCGTGTAAACATACTGAATAATACTTGGCGTACACTTTCTATCGTGTAATTTAATAAATAATACTTGAATTATACTTTCTACCGTGTAAATATATATTATTGTTTAATCAAAGAAGACATATCCTGACCGTGAGTACATAAGCTTTTTAGATGGCAGAGCTCGTAGTCAGGATATTCCTTTTTTAATTTTAATACCAACACCTGATCTTTTTTATTATTTTTCAAACTATTTTTTTCATATGTATTATAGTATAATATGATTAGAAATAAAACTAAATATTAATGTGTATTTTAAAAGATATATATTATTTTTATAGCCTATTTCATCTTTTTACACAGTTATATTTTTGTATTTTTGTGTAAGAACTCTAGTATTTTAAAATCAATTTTGATAACAATTTAAAACATCCTATTGACAGTATAATCAGAGAATTCTCGTCTTAACACGGCTGAAGAACTTTCTCTAGAGAACTTCTATAGTAAATAAATAAACGAAATATCAAAGCACGAATAATTCTATTACACATAAACAAACTTCTACTGTCCTTACTGCGATGAGAAAATATATTGGGAAGGATTGGTTCATCAGTGGTGAACCTTCTCAGCGGTTTCGCCTGTGGGCGGCATGGATTTCTAAGCGGAGTCAGACAACAAACTTGTCTTCGGTGTAGTTTCTTCACGCCAATTTAATCTACCAGACCGCTTCTTGGAAAGTGTCTATTTTAGAAAGGTAAACAAAGAAAATACATCTGGTCCTTAACCAATCAACGAAAAAGCGTTTTAGCTATATACTCCAATTGAATAAATAAAGTGGAAAGAGAACGAAAATAAAAAAAGTTCAATATTTCATATAAGGTCCAGAAAAGAATTGTATGGACCTCTTTGCCAAGGTATTTATAAAAATATTTATTTTTAAATAGAGAAAAGAGGTTTTGAAATAAATTTAAAATACACGAGGTAACTACTTTGGAAAGTCGGTGAGTTGTTCCAATTGGAGAATTTCCAACTTTGATCTGTTGTTGAATTCTACACAGGCTACACTCTAGATATAGCGGCTGGGTTACACGCTATCTTTTATAATATTTAAATATGAAGAGAGAGATGTTGAATTCTACACAGGCTACACTCCAGATATAGAGGCTGGGTTACACGCTATATTTTATAATATGTAAATATGAAGAGAGAGATATGTTGAATTCTACACAGGCTACACTCCAGATATAGCGGCTCTGTTCACGCTATCTTTTATAATATGTAGATAAGAAGAGAGAGATGTTGAATTCTACACAGGCTACACTCCAGATATAGAGGCTGGGTTACACGCTATATTTTATAATATGTAAATATGAAGAGAGATGTTGTTGAATTCTACACAGGCTACACTCCAGATATAGCGGCTGGGTTACACGCTATCTTTTATAATATGTAAATATGAAGAGAGAGATGTTGAATTCTACACAGGCTACACTCCAGATATAGAGGCTGGGTTACACGCTATATTTTATAATATGTAAATATGAAGAGAGATGTTGTTGAATTCTACACAGGCTACACTCCAGATATAGAGGCTGGGTTACACGCTATATTTTATAATATGTAAATATGAAGAGAGAGAGATGTTGAATTCTACACAGGCTACACTCCAGATATAGCGGCTCTGTTCACGCTATCTTTTATAATATGTAGATAAGAAGAGAGAGATGTTGAATTCTACACAGGCTACACTCCAGATATAGAGGCTGGGTTACACGCTATATTTTATAATATGTAAATATGAAGAGAGAGATGTTGAATTCTACACAGGCTACACTCCAGATATAGCGGCTGGGTTACACGCTATCTTTTATAATATGTAGATAAGAAGAGAGAGATGTTGTTGAATTCTACACGGGCTACACTCCAGATATAGCGGCTGGGTTACACGCTATCTTTTATAATATGTAGATAAGAAGAGAGAGATGTTGTTGAATTCTACACAGGCTACACTCCAGATATAGCGGCTGGGTTACACGCTATCTTTTATAATATGTAGATAAGAAGAGAGAGATGTTGTTGAATTCTACACGGGCTACACTCCAGATATAACGGCTCTTTTCACGCTATGTTTTATAATATGTAAATATAAAGAGAGAAATGTTGTTGAATTCTACACAGGCTACACTCCAGATATAGCGGCTCTTTTCACGCTATCTTTTATAATATGTAAATATGAAGTGAGATGTGCAACCGTTTTAGGTGTGCCAACCCGTTTAATTCCTATATTTCTAGATTTTGATTTCTCTATGATGTCAGTTTCAATCATACGCTCATTGGTTCTTATTTCGCATTACGCATGCGCAATTTATTTCTTTTTTACCACTCTTACACATCTCTTAATAGTGGATAAAAATGTACTCCAATAAATAATGATAGGGAATATGTAATATCAAATTTATATTCGTGAACAAAACTAAAGGAAATAGAAAGTTTTTGATGTCGATGGTCGCCTTTTCTTTAAGAATACAGATGCAATTTTGTTCACACCTGGTTATCTCGTGGATTAAGCACATGATTAACCTATATTTATTCAAAAATATATTAATTAAATCTTTAAATATAAAGGCATTCTAGAGGATGTTTTTTCTTTGGAGAAAATATGTAAAATCGGAATAATATATTATATATAAATAAATAATATATATGTAGCGACTACACTTTGTTTCAGCGAGCCGAGCTAAGACGGCCTCGGCATCAACACTTCACTACGCATGCGCGTGGGCCGTCATCAGAGACTCTGGCAACTGACGCGGTAAACATGTAGGGCTAACTCCGGCGGCCGTTATTTCAACCGTTGCTTCTTTTCTATTTCTATATTTCTGGCTTTAAATAAATTAATTTTAATTATAATTTTTTCAGCAGCCTTTCCACAAGCCACACCAACATCACGCAACAATCCTACAAATTGGTGAGCCGGACGTGATGCAAAAGTTATTTTAATCACACTTCTATATATTTTTTATTTCATCCACGAAACTTTCAACAGCCCCAGAATGCAAGACGCAACTACGGAACATCCGGAAGGGCCAACATCCACGACACCCTCCCAAATATCAAGATTGGCTTTCCGTGCACCACCATTCTGGCCCAACAACGTTGAACTGTGGATAAGCCAGCTAGAAGCCGCTTTCGGTCTAGCTGAGATCTCCCGCGACGAAACTAAATTCCAAGCAACGGTAACGAGCCTAGACCAGCCAACCCTTACTTACGTCGCGGACATCGTAACGGCCCCCCCCACCCTCTGGTAAATACGATGCGCTGAAAGCAGGCCTTCTCCAACGACTCGGTTAATCAAAACAAAATAAAATCTTACAGGTTCTGGATGGGCGTCCCATGGTAGATCAGAAGCCATCAACAGTCCTTGCCGCGATGCAACATCAGGCAGGAAGAAATTTCTCCGATACAGTACTGAAAATGCTGTGGACTCGACGCCTACCTCAAGACATAAGGGCCGCTCTCGCAGCATCCTCTGAAACAAGTTTGAGTAAGCTGGCGGAAATAGCAGACAACATACACGAAGCCATACTGCCAACGGTCTCAGCAGTGGACCAACCAAGCACAGGTCATAGCGCGGAAGCCCACCAACAGCTGATGACGCAAATCCAAGACCTGCATACGCAAGTCGAAGCTTTGAAGTCATCCATGGACACCCCACACAATCGCTATCCGAACGCTAGGTACCCGACCCACAACAAAAAAAGAAACGCAGGAACTTGCTGGTACCATATGAAGTTTGGAGCGCAAGCTAGGAAGTGCCTTCAACCATGCAACTTCAAGGTCCAAGGAAAACGAATACGCCCGCCGTCAGTAGGAGCCACTGACGGCGCAGGCCTTACTCGCCGGCTTTTCATTACGGACCGACGCAGCGCCTATTTGTTTTTGGTCGACACTGGAGCCGAAGTCTCAGTGATTCCACCACCAGTAAAAAACGCTAGGCCCTCGCACAGGCAGCTTTTCGCAGCTAACGGATCTGTCATCCACACTTACGGGAAACGACATCTTGAGCTTGACCTCGGTCTCGGACGATTATTCCGTTGGCCTTTCATCATAGCCGACGTCGGCGTGTCCATCATCGGCGCAGACTTTCTCCGACATTACGGGCTGACAGTAGACCTGCGGAATCACCGGCTGAGCGACCCAGTATCTTCCCTTCACTCCATTGGACAAGTTTCCCCTTCCCCCGCTGTTAGCATTCACCTTACAATCGCCAATTCGCCTTACTCCAGAATACTCAGACAAATCCCAGAGCTCACTAGTCAGAATCTTGTAAAAAGCCCTCCCCGTCACTCAGTGACTCATCATATCGTCACAAACGGCCCCCCGATTGCAGCAAAACCGCGACGACTCCCCACGGACAAACTCGCCGCGGCAAAGAAAGAATTCGCCTTCATGATGGAGAAAGGCATCTGTCGTCCATCCAAATCACCGTGGGCCAGCCCTCTACACCTAGTACCCAAAAAAGACGGCTCGCTACGACCATGTGGAGACTACAGGAAACTGAATGCCGCTACCGTCCCCGACCGATATCCAGTCCCTAACATTATGGACTTTGCATCGCATCTGCATGGTAAGAAAATATTTTCTACTATCGATCTGGTTAGAGCGTACCACCATGTGCCCGTGGAACCTAGTGATATCCCTAAGACTGCCGTTATTACGCCTTTCGGCCTTTTCGAGTTTCCCCGCATGTCCTTTGGCCTATGTAACGCAGCCCAAACCTTTCAAAGGCTCATCAACGAAGTACTCCAAGGTTTGGATTTTGCATATGCCTACATTGACGACGTGCTTATCGCATCCGATTCAGAAAATCAACATGTATCCCATCTTCAACAACTTTTTGGTCGCCTTCGAGACTACGGCCTGACGATCAACGAATCCAAATGCACCTTCCAGCAACCTTCAGTCAAATTCTTGGGGTTTATCATCACTAACGCTGGAATCTCGCCGGACCCTCAGCGAGTACAAGCAATTAAAGACATCCCAATCCCTGATACTGTCGGAAAACTTCGACGTTTTCTGGGTATGTTAAATTTCTATCGGCGCTGCCTCCCCAATGCCGCTAGTACTCAGGCACCACTCCACGCCATGGTCGAAGGGCGCAAGAACGCATCCTGCCAATGGACCCCAACAGCACTCCAGGCTTTCGACCAGTGCAAATTTCAACTAGCCAACGCTGCCCTCTTGCACCATCCTTTTCCAGAAGCGCCTCTCTGCCTTACGGTAGATGCCTCGGATTTTGCTGTGGGCGCCGCGCTTCACCAGCAGGTTGGCAACAATTTCCAACCAATAGCGTTTTTCTCAAGAAAACTAGACGCTGCACAAAGAAAATACAGCGCATACGACAGAGAACTCCTGGCGGTATACTTGGCTATCAAGCATTTCAGGCATTTATTGGAAGGGCGACAATTTCCGGTCTATACGGACCACAAACCTCTCACATACGCCTTTCAACAAAATCTGGACAAAGCCTCACCGCGCCAATGTCGACACCTCGATTTCATCGGGCAATTCACAACAGACATCCGCCACATCGCGGGCTGTGAAAATGTACCTGCAGATTTCCTGTCACGTGTGGAACCCATCTCCCATCACCAACCTTATGACCAGAAATCCCTCGCCGAAGCGCAAGCAGAAGACCAGGAGCTACAAGCTCTCTTGACATCGGAAAACCGCAGCTCACTACAACTGGAAAAAGTACAAATCCCAGAAACGAACATTTCCCTGTACTGTGACGTTTCCACAGCAAAACCCAGACCATTCGTACCCGCATCCTGTCGCCGAATAATTTTTTCTGCATACCACAACTTGTCTCACCCCGGAGTACGAGCTACTACAAGGATGGTCACCGCCCATTACGTCTGGCCGGCCGTCAAGAAGGATTGCGCACTTTGGACTCGCGCCTGCCACCGCTGCCAAGTCTCCAAAACCGCTAGACACACAAGAACGCCCCTTCAGTCGTTTAGTCCACCAGACGGAAGGTTCAGTCATGTTCACATTGACCTGGTCGGACCATTACCACCGAGTGAACACTATCGGTACATATTCACCTGCGTCGACCGATTCACTAGGTGGCCCGAAGCCCTACCCATACAGGACATCACCGCCAAAACAGTAGCAAATGCCTTCCTATCGGTCTGGATATCTCGTTTTGGCGTGCCAGCAAAAGTGACTACAGACCAAGGCAGGCAGTTTGAATCAGCACTTTTCGGTGAGTTGACACGGCTTCTGGGAATCAACAGAATAAGGACATCACCCTACCACCCAGCAGCAAACGGCCTGGTAGAAAGATTCCACAGACAGCTGAAAGACTCCCTTCGCTGTCACGATTCCACGAGCTGGTCCTTGAAACTTCCCCTGGTGCTCCTAGGGATTCGTTCGTCGCTAAGGGAAGATCTCAACACCACAACCGCTGAGCTGGTCTATGGGAAGCCCCTACCCCTTCCAGGAACATTTTTCGAGGACCCCCCCTCTGCAAGCTCGCCTACCGAACCGTGGCTGGAGGACTTCAAGCGCGCCATGGCATCTCTGAAACCTGCACCAAGCAAACCACATGGGAACCGCCACGTTTACGTGCCCAAACCACTCGAGACATGTTCCCATGTCTATCTACGTCGGGACCTGATATTGCCACCGCTAGCTCCCCCATACGACGGTCCATATGAAGTCCTTTTTAGGAAACCCAAAATTTACAAACTGAAAATTAAAAAGAGATCCACGTGGGTGTCAATCGACCGCCTCAAGCCTGCTTTCACATCAGAAGGACCGATGTTTTCCCAAGACCCGAACTTGGCAAGCCAATAAGATTGCATAGGATCGCTGGAAAGATCCTACTGGAGGGGGAGTAGTGTAGCGACTACACTTTGTTTCAGCGAGCCGAGCTAAGACGGCCTCGGCATCAACACTTCACTACGCATGCGCGTGGGACGTCATCAGAGACTCTGGCAACTGACGCGGTAAACATGTAGGGCTAACTCCGGCGGCCGTTATTTCAACCGTTGCTTCTTTTCTATTTCTATATTTCTGGCTTTAAATAAATTAATTTTAATTATAATTTTTTCAGCAGCCTTTCCACAAGCCACACCAACATCACGCAACAATCCTACATATATATTAAATTAGAATATTTTGATGATTTCTTCTCTCTAGGCTGCATAATGGAGTTATATAATAATATAATCCTATTATATATATATATATGTTGTGTTAAATGATTTATATAAATTGTTTGTATAACTAAATGTATATAATCACGTTCTCCTCGCTTGTTAATTGTGTTACCTAATTAGAGGATTAATTGAGTTGAATAAATTATTGGATCTCGATAATAAGATTTAAAAGTGTCAGTAGGATCGTCTGTGGTTTTCACGGTATGGCAGGCCCCCAGAAATACTTAATTACAAGTATATCGAATATGCAAATAAGGTGAAATATGGAGAAGACATTTAAAATGATGAAGAAGTAAAGTTGGGGGCAGAGCGCCATAAATCTCAAGTAAACGTTGGTTTATTTTGGACTATTCACCAAATATCCTTTCTTTATCAATTTGAATAAAGAAAGCTTTCGGAAAAGCCCTTTTTCAGATAACTAAAATTAATAAAAAATATATTTTCTCTACGATATTAAATATACTGAGAGGATAAAGAGAGGAATAAGTGGCGTACAAACATACTTATAGCTAGTTCTAACAAAAGATGCATCAACAGATATTTTTATGGGGTATTATATGTAAATATAGAGGGAGGGAAGTGACCAATAAGACAACGGCTGACTGTCCAGCCAATTAGATGGCCGACGTGGCTCACAATATCGCTCGGAATCCGAAGAATTACATAAAATATTTGTAAAATTTTATATATTGGACTCGGGGAGGTATTTTTAATAATACCTGTGAATACCTGTCCGCCTTCCCGGATTTAACATTTTCTATCTAAGCGATAGAAGAGGGGAAATATAAAAATGGAGTTTTATTCTTTCTTTCTATATCTCTGGAAGAGACCCGTTTAAACAGATTCCTATAACCAGCAATATATATATTTCTTTACAAGGAACAACCGAGAGTAAAAATTTTCTTTTATATAAATATAGACTCTTTCTTTGAAGTTCATAAAAAATGAATAGATTCATTTATCATTTTTCTAATTAAACAAAAATAAATGTTTTCAAATAAATGGGTAACAAAATATTTAAAATTCCATTCTATATTTAAAAAGGATTGACATTTCTCTAAGATATTTATCTTAAGGTTTGATAATTTATATACTTGTATTTTTACTCCATTGTTACATATATATGTGTTATTAATTTGCATATCTCTCTATATATATGTAGTAACCTTTTGTTATAATAGAATAATTTGTATATATAGGCTGTGTAAGTCATGTATTTAAGTAATAATTTTTCTTGTTTTAACATGTGTATTTCCTATGTATAGATAGAGTTTCTATTCCATATAAGTTCAATTCTACTTATCCGACCCTTTTACAATTAATTTTAGAGAGATTAAAAGATACTCTGATAATTTCAAGACTATTCCATTAAAATAACTCTTTGGAAACAAATCATAGAGTGAGAATGTGATTTATTTTATATTTTATCTCAATGGCCACACAATTTCATTAAAAAATAAAAAATATATATATAAATAGATGACATCTTATTGCGATTTTTCTTATAATCGCGTGAAAGGTATATTTTCAATTTTTGAATAAAAAGAATTGTAGTTTTACACCTCTATCAACGAAACGAATCAAAGATCTATAAGCTTTCATTTGTCTAGTTCATTAGATGAGATCTTTGTCTACTTGTACAACCAGTCCAGTAGAAAGTAGAGAATATCGTTATAAAATATAAAAGAATATAACACTAGAAGTTATTTATCTCTCCACCAAGATACTGTATAGTACTGGTTACCTATTTACATATTGGTACTTTCTACCTTTGAGTCAAAAGGCAATCCATTGATTATATTTATGTCATAATTTGTATATAATTAAATGCAACCCCGACCCACTATGTATATATCATGTATGATTTTCAAAGACTTAATAAAGAACAAGGTAACTGGAGGAAAGAAAGTAACAAAAGATATAGGAAGTAAGACTAAGGCTGGCACGACTATTCTGGGCACCCCTGTGTCAATATTGCAGGGGCAGAGACCGGACGTCTCTAGTGACCGCAGAAGTTATTTTAGCCAAGATGCACTCAATACTTCCGGCAAAAACAGGACGTATCTAATATCCGTCGAAGCTATAAGCGTCAAGCCACCCAACACTTCCTGGCGAAATCGGATATATCAAGCAGGCCACGTCTTTCATCAAGGAGAGCCGCGGGCCAATCAAAAGACCGCACCTTAAGTAGGTCAACCAATAGGACAAGATCATGTGACATCTCTCGACCAATCAGAGAGACACTGAGGCTTGGTGTTAAATCGAAAAGCAAGAATGGTCAGTTAGGTTTTCGCTCTCATAGGAACAACACCTGCAGTAGCGACTTGGCTCCCACCGAGTTCGGATCAGCCTTCGACTTGCTCCCACCAAGGTAACATCTGTTCTAGAGATCTCTCTCTCAGCTCAACTCATAGCTATGTCAATCACCGCCATGTGATCAGATAAGGAACAATCAAACCCGCTCCTTCTCAAACCTTCTTCCCTCCAATCCAGTTGCCTTTTATTTTCAACCTCATCACGTGTCCTGATTATTCCTAACTGTGTGCTTCACTTACCACTCAACGACTGCGCTTCAACCCAATCTCACCATTCGCATCCAACAACAAGAAACCCCGCAACGATATTGCCACATTTACATAAAAAGGCGTACATGAATTATATAATTAAAAATCACCGATTAGTTTATATTTATTCCTTGGATGCATGATGCATTTTTTATTTAATTTATCCAAACTGATTCCAGTGTAATTTCACTTTTATATAATTTTCACAATTTACCCTATTTACACATCTACCTTTGTTTTATTTTATTTTTATGTGTACTTTTATACACAGAACAAACTTCTACTATTCTCCTGCAAGCATATATAAGCAGAATCGTCCAAATGATATTACAACAACAACAAAAAGCTTTATTAAGACCTTTTAGTCTTATACAGATTCTCTCCAAGCAGAAATATAGGATACATGAAGGAAAAACAGTGATAGTACCTTAATGGTAATATGATATTTATATACAGGGAATTTATTTAAAGACAATAGATTAGTCTGGGTAAATTGGATGAAAATAAATTTATTATAAATGGATTTACCGCGGATTCACCAAAAAAGTATCAGAACTCTAAGAAGCGGTTTGGTAGATTAAATTGGGGTAACCGCTAGAAGGGTTACCAATGATGAGCCAAGCTCGCCCAATATTTTTATTTACTCTTCGGTGTAAATCTATAGAAGACGAAATGTGTCTTAATAAAAGGCTTTTTATTTTCTAAATAAAAAATACATCATTTGTGTACAATTAGTTCTTCTCAGGATTGAACAAATAACAATAGAGAGTTGAAAGATATTTCAATTAATATATAAATTGTGTACATTCCCCCCTTTAACTAAATGACTTCTAGAAATTATGAAATAAACTCGCAAACATCTTTATAAAGACTTTTTTTTCGTATAAAAGATTTTCTTGGGAGATAAAAAAGAAATTAATGAATTAAAAACTGGTGAAAGAATACTGGTTGTTTATAAACATGAATAATTATATAAGTTTAATATTTTACAAATTCGTTTTTTTCTTTATTCAAACCATTTTATCTCTCTTCTCTCTTTGTTATAAAAAACAAGAATATAAAATCTCTGAAAAATACAAACACTAAATTACCAGAAAAACAATTTTATAAAACGAAATAAATTATTTTTTTATTGTAAATGAAATCAAATTTTTCGAAATACATTTTTATAAATAAACAATGGACTATTTATATCTACACTTATTAAACTTAAAATTCGTTAATTTGAAAATGGGATCTAAAAAATAAGGAGTTCATATAATAAATAAAATAATAAAATTTATCTTTAGAAATCTTTGAAGCGTTTTTCCTTTTAATGAAATGTTTTTAAACGTTGAAGAGATTTTCTGAGAAAAGAGAATATTACCCTTACTTTCTATCAAATGAAATTATATAATAGAAAAGGTATGTAAATAGAAATCTAAATGTAATATGTAAATATGTCAAACATTATATATATAGAGAAAAAGTAGAATCTACTTTTTCGAATTTCTTTTTACATATACATATATATATTTGTTCTGAAAATAGAGCAATCCATACTTAATTCATTAGATAATAAAAAAGGCATATATTTGATTGAATAAAAGATTTATTTGCCAATATTTCGGTTTGCTGAACGCCAACCTTTATCGAGGCATTACATTTTTGTATACGGAAATCGGATACGATATTTCTGATGGTAAAATGTAATGCCTCGATAAAGGTAGGCGTTCAGCCAACCATAATATTGGCAAATAAATATTTTATTCAATCCAATATATGACTTTTTTAATTATCTAATATATATATGACATCTCTATTATACTAATAAAGTTATAACCATCAATAATAGTTAAGAAAGAAATGGCCATTTAATAGGAAAACTTACTCCACTTATTTACGATCCGTTAACCTCAGGAAAATTAGTTGTTGGGAATAAAAATTTTGGACTATTTCACTCCAATTCATAACGGTAGGATTAACGGGGTCATTAAAGAAAACGTTTTTTTTTTACTTTACTTTTTTAACGACCCACCAATCATATTAATTATTAATGAGGCAATTTTCTCTCGTCCTTTTCTCCGGCAATTGATTGAATTTCTTTGAATTGTGGACAGTAAATTTCTGGTAGTCTTTTTCCCCCGACTTATTCGGTAGGCTGGACATTTTAAAATGGCAGTTCTTTGGGAGATTTTTTTTTTTCTAATGGAAGTAAGAAGAAGGCTGAGTTAAGCCTTAGGGGAAAGGTAAAAATGTTGAGATAGAAATATCTGTTAGAATAAGTGAATACATAACGGGTAAATTAAAGGATTATATAAAGCCGCTCCTTATCATAATTATCATTATTATTAGGAGTAGGAAGGGACGAGTGGTACAAGCTGTCGATTTTGAATAATCACGACCCAGGTTCGTATCCCGCGCATTGGAAACTTTTTCTAATAAAATAATTGCTAAAATATCCAAAATTCTAACCCCACCAGTGATTGCAAGTAACTACAAACGAGGCTCTGGCTCATTTGTAAGAGCAAAACTCGAACTGCTTTCTAAATGTGTAGACATGTGGTGCACTTACAGTAAAAGTGGTCGCTAACTACTATCTACCATCATTATCATGGATTATACCACTGACACTAAAGATTATTAAAAATATCTTTGTGGCATTTAAATAAAAATATGGGATTTTATCTCACTAAAACCCGAAAGAAAAATAAACATATATAAATTATTACATATACAATGAATAACACGGTGATAATCATAATATTATTATATGTAATATATATTATGTATGAATTATATAATAATATATCTATTTAAAAAAAATTCATTTATATAAGTAATTATTAAAATTATCATTTATTTTTCAAACTACAAGGTTACAGAAATATAAATTTATAAAATAAAAGTTGCATGCACAGTGGGAGATGTGTAAATACATTGTGTGTAGAGAATAGTGCAACAGATTGACCACATCTATCTATCATCAACATAAAAGTAGTGGTCAAATATATTTAAAAGCCATTAGGTCTCCCAGCTCTTCACTTAGCGCTAATGGAAGGACGGACGACCCCACACTTACATATTTCCCCCGGCAAATTGTTCAAGGTGAGATTTTCATTATACGCCGTCCTGAATGATGGTGTGATTATTCCTGACAATATGTTATATAAGTGTTCTAACGGTTAAAGCTGGAGTCACTATTTACATATTTCATCTTATAGACATATATATTCCAAAACGAAAATTAAAATTATACCGCGAATGTTTCTTTTAAAAATCGAAATTTATTTTCAAAGAGAAATAGCGACATTTCTAACTTTGAGGATGAGGTATGGAAAGGTGAAACATGAAGAGTAATGGAGAACGGAAAAATAAAAAGTGTCCAGGGGCGGGAATCGAACCCACACCCTTCTGCTTACCGGGCAGGTGCCTTGTCCACTCGGCTACCCTGGACGTAGTTTTCCGTTCATAACTTATATTTAAAGTAACATTTAAAATACAATATAACGCGGCTGATGATTGTAAAACGAAAATTAAAATTATACCGCGAATTCCTTTTACATATTTTCCTTTGGGATTGTATCGATATATTGTATTCAAACCATGATATGTTTATTGGAATTTTGCCGTAATTAAACCAAAAAATAACTAGTCCAACTAGACTCATAAACTATGTGATAAAGATCAATTTACAGCATCAGCTTTCACGAATTCAACACACACACACCCAACCACAGAACATAATTTAGCAAGGTAAACATTGTTGTGTGGTGTGATAAGTATAATAATAATAAATTTCTAATAATATATTATTTTGACAATGTTTTTCTCATGGTGTGTGTGTGTGTGTAAATTTATTAAAAGAAGCAGATATATATACAGTAAACTCCCCTATAACGCGAGTTTTTACAACGCGATTTCGTACAACGCGATAAAAAAAAAATTGCGACAAATTTATTTATACAACGCGAAATTTCGTATAACGCGTTATAAAATAAAATACATGATATTTGTCACTAACAATTTACCCTAACAACATTCGCGTTATACAGGTTTTATTTCGTACAACGCGAATTCCCATAACGCGATTTCATACAACACGGAGCACATTAATCGCGTTATAGGAGTGTTTACTGTATTGTCAAAAAATACTTTTGAACTTTTAACGATAGATGGCAATTAAATTTAAACTGTTAATAATGATTTCCAGGATGCAAGTAGATTTATTTGCATACAATTTTATAGCTCATTTCTTATATACACCTTGTAAAACATTTCAAATAAAGAATTCATAAAATATCTACCTTTGAGCACAAGCGCTTTTAAAAATATATATATAATAAAGAAAAAGATTTTTAAAACTCGCGCACGCTTTGAGAAAATCAAGTTATAATTCTATCTATTCCTAATCACATCAATTTACATAAAGAAACAAGTATGTAAATAAAATGTCCGAATAATTCAGGAGGACACAATGAAGCCTCTCTTTGATTTGACAACACTGAGAAAGTCAACATCAAGAAGGCAGCAGACTAATTAGTTTAGAGAAAGACCAAAATTCTCCCTTAATTGAATGAAATTAATTAATTGCCTCTATGGAAGAATTAATGGAAGACCCTCCAACATTTTAATCCCAGAATTAAACAAAACCATTCGAGGAAAAACTAACGTAATCGGTTGCTTTTATCTTTTGGCATTAGAGAGGTTTTATATTTATGTAAATTAGTTTTTGTGGATATAATGGAATAAAGTGGTTATTTGGTGGAGTGGGGGTTGACTGATTATTATTTTAAATTAGTAAAGGTCTTTAATTATTTATTTTTTATTATCTATATTTATAATTAAGTTATATATAGCTTTGGAAATTCAGAAATATATATATATTTGTACTATTTTTCACATTGTCTCGCAGTCTCACGCAATTCTAGCCTCAACTACCAGTTTCATTATATTTCAGGATGTCTGAATGACCAATCTTTTGGTCGTTGAGGTACAGCTTGCACCACGCTGATGAAGGCCAACAGCCCGAAACGCGTCCGTGGTTAGCTTTTCTTGATTATTCAAGAATGGGTATTTGGCCAATTCTGGAATAATTAAAATTCAACGAGAATAGTTGATATTTATTCCGATAGATAGCGCAAGCCATCAGTAATTTTCAGTTGCCATTTTCATAATATATAAATAGTAAAACTCCTCTATAGCTATCCTCAATGGAACTGAACCTATAGATCACTATAGCCATTGTTCAATATAGCCATAGTTCACTGTATTATAAGTTAAAATTAGAGATATATAAAGGATGGTTCGCTATATTCTCGGTTCATTGTGAACAGGGTTTTACTGTATATATATATACATCTTATATAAAGAAAAGAGATAGGATTTTCTGCTTGAATTCAGATTATGTTGAGGATTATGCCATGGAGTTATTTGCTGGTTCTTTTTAGTACTAAATGGTATTGGTGATGCAGTCGTGGCAAGAATCTTGAAAGTAAAATAATAAAAATAGTGAAGATTAGAAATTGCTTTAATTGAGCTTATAAGATATATAAAACATAATTTGATAAAAGTACTGCCTGTCTTAAGGCGTAAGAATAAAAATGAAAAGCTTATTTACATAATGTACAAAAGTTTTGAGCCGGCCATTGGGATAAAACAACAACGCGTTTTTCTAGGGGAAGAGTGACCTCTGGTGGTCGATTTAGCAGAGTATTTGAATCTATGAAATTATAATTCAAAATAAAATAATATTTTTATATAACATACATATATGTATATATGTGAATATAAGATCGTGGGTTCGATTTTAAGCAGTTCTTTTTTATTATTTCGGTAATATTTTATTATTGTCTCTCTATCCATACTTTTAAAAAAGATGATTTCAGGGCGGATTTTTGTACTATTAAGGTTCAGTCATTTGATCACCATATTGTATAATTATTAGCGACATGAGTATTTGAATTTATTGCATCAACAAGTTTGTATTCTACTTGAAATGTGCCGTCGTAAGTTCTGTTATTGTAAGCTAATAGTGTTGTTGGCAATAATATTGGATTATTGTGTAGACAATTTCTTTTAATCAAATACAATCATTAATTGCAAATTATATATAGCATTATACACTATAAAACTAAAAAGTACGAAGAAGAAACAATGTGTTGAAAACAATTTATAAATATTCAATAAACAATATATACTCATAGACAAAACGTAAGGAAGTGGGTAGTCTGTTTTATTTTTTTAAGACAGAGGCTCTTCGCACTTGGTTATCTCGTGTGTCTTCAATAAAGGTCACTGTAATATCTTTCATAGTTATTGTTTGAATCCCGATATACATGCTAAAAGGTACAACTTTCTTGAGTTTTGTCCATGAATGTATATTGGTTATCTCGTGTGTCTTCAATAAAGGTCACTGTATTATCTTTCATAGTTATTGTCTGAATCCCGATATACATGCTAAAAGGTACAACTTTCTTGAGTTTTGTCCATGAATGTATATTGGTTATCTCATGTGTCTTCAATAAAGGTAACTGTATTATATTCCATAGTTATTGTCTGAATCCCGATATACATGCTAAAAGGTACAACTTTCTTGAGTTTTGTCCATGAGTGTATATTGGTTATCTCGTGTGTCTACAATAAAGGTCACTGTAATATCTTTCAGAGCTATTTCCCCATATACATGCTAAAAGGTACAACTTTCTTGAGTTTTGTCCATGAATGTATATTGGTTATCTCATGTGTCTTCAATAAAGGTAACTGTATTATCTTCCATAGTTATTGTCTGAATCCCGATATACATGCTAAAAGGTACAACTTTCTTGAGTTTTGTCCATGAGTGTATACTGGTTATCTCGTGTGTCTACAATAATGGTCATTGTAATATCTTTCACAGTTATTATCTAAATCCCGATATCTATATATACATATATATAAATGAATGTTTATATGTCTGTCTGTATGTCCGGTATACAAATTCGCAGTAGTTTACTAATTCAAACCAGAATTTCCATACATAGGTAAAAAAATACGGGGAAGACGATAGGCCTTTTAAAAATATATAAATCAATTATTAAAACTATATATTTTTAGTCAGATAAATGATGATGACGATATTGCTGTATCATGTTTGAATATCAGATACAAAATTATATCGGGAAAAATTCCAAAAAGCAGAGACCACGGGTGAAACCAGTTCATTATTTTGTAAGCAGGAACAAATTTCTAACAGAAAAACATTCATTCGAGCAGAAAACAAAAGCCAGATCATCTTTCTATAAAAATATCGCTTCTCAGACACAAAGTTTGGAGCGGGACGTTTCGCAAGAGTGACATCCACGGCGCCAATTTATAATTGTAACGAATAGTATTTGAATAAAAACATTTAATCGGGTAAAACCCGGGCGTTGCCCGGGTCATTCGGCTAGTACATGATAAAAGGTACAACTTTCTCGAGTTTTGTCCATGAGTGTATATTGGTTATCTCGTGTGTCTACAATAAATGTCACTGTAATATCTTTCAGAGTTATTGTCTGAATCCCGATATACATGCTAAAAGGTACAACTTTCTTGAGTTTTGTCCATGAATGTATATATAAAATAAACTAATTATTAAAATATTTTTAGTTTTTAAATGACCTCACAATATTACCATAAAACAATATCTGAATTTATATTTTAAAAATATAACATATATACATATCCTCTATCATAAGCATTATAGTTGACGAAAACTTTTTAATGCCTAACTATATATGACAAATTGCTATATAAATTTGAACTACACTACTGTATTTTTGACGTGCATGATTATATTTAAAATAAATCATCTTTCTACTGCCCTTACTGCAATGATAAAATATTGTGAAGGCCTAGCTCATCAGTGGCGAACACTCTCCTTTTTCGGTTTTCCTTTTTATACTGATACTGAAGTTAAACTCTTTCATTATCATTGCAGTAAGGGTATAGAAACATGATACATTTTTAAAAAAGAATCATTCCCGTCAAAAATAGTTCAAATTTCACATAAATGCATGGCGCATTAATGCATCATATTAATGTTATAGAAATACCTTTTCACACAAATAGACATGATGCATTAGCGCGCCATCTGTTATCAAAATTCAAAGCTATTTTAGACGCGTATGATTCTTTTTATATATTTATAATTGTATGTAATTCTGCTGTCCTCAAAGCTTATGTCCATAGTTCATCTAAAATACCCATTTAAAGAGTCTAGCATCAGTATCACTATAAAAGGAAGTTCTAAAAATGCAATATAACAGCGGTATGGTAGATTAAACTTGCGAAACAGCTGGGAGGGTTCGCCACTGATGAGCCAGGCCCTCCCATTAATTTTTCCATTGCAGTAAGGACAGTAGAAATTGTTTATTTTTAAAAAGAATCATACGCGTCTATAATAGTTTTGAATTTTGATTTAAAAAATATATATATTTAGAAACTTAAAAAAAAAAGGTTAAAAAAAAACAACTCGCCAATATTTACCAGGTCAAAAAAGTCATCCATCAACTAATCATTGGCATCAGTTTGGACACACATAGAAATGTCCAAACTAAAGATTATCACAAAGAAATTCTATCCGTCTTCTTAGATAAACCACGAGATAATCTTGTGTTGGAAAAGAAAGCGCCTTCTATTTTGAAACAGACGATAAAGCCTTTTTTTTCGTCTGTTTGTATTTTTTTTTTCTAGAGAAAGTATCCCGCCCCCTTTCCTCCTTTGTAAACAAGATTTTTTATATAAAGGATCATCTCTTTCTATGTTTATCATACATATATAAATAATAAATTTTTGTTAACGGATTTAGAATATTTTAGAAACATATCAAATCGATGTAAAATAAAACGGAAAATAGAGAGTACATAATAAAATATTCAATAGTAATCTGTAATGTATTTATGCATCGAGATAAAAAATTGTATATGTATTTATATACCTATATACATATTGTAGAATAATATTCAATTTTTAATCAAAATATTAAAAAATTCAGATCGGCATATTCGTCTTGTTATCTCTCCCTTTTTGTTGTTGTTAATAATCAGGTTGGTATATCGGTTAAAAATATATATAGCTTTGTCATCTTGAAGTTTGTCTTTCCTAATATTTTCATGACATATACGCATATATAAATATATAAACAACAACAAACACTTTATTAAGACCTCTTACAGAATTTCCGAGAAGAAATGTAGGGTATACAGTGTACTCCGCTTATAACGAAGACGCATTATCCATGACAATCACTTTGTTATATCCGAAGTTTGTTATATCCGCAGTTGGAAAAAAAAATGTTTTGTACCAATAATTTTATTTACTATTCAACTCAAAAGAGCAACACAAAGATCAATAACAACCTCATCAGGTGTTTTTGGAGAAGTAGTTTGTGATTTTCTTTTGACATTTAGAAGTCAGTAACAAGTGCTGAACACTCTTTTCGATGTTGTCCAAGTCTGACAGATGCCTATGAAGAGACTTGGACTCATCCTGACATTGAAGAAACAATCGCAGAGTTTGAATGCTCTCCAAGACCTCTTTTGGTTGCGGAATGTAGACAATTGGGTCTACTTCTTCATCAACTTGGTCCGTTTCTTCTTCTTCTTTTGCTTGAAGAATGCTCTCGACAATTTCTACATCGGATAACATGGAATTTGTATAATAAGCGTTTGTATATAAGCGTTTATTAAACAATTTAATTTTGTTTAAATAATGTAAAAAAAATACTTATAATATGTTTGCATATTTTAAAATTGTATATTATTAACTTATTTGTTGTGTATCATTAAATTTGTGTCATTCACACGTTGTAATTTGATATATATTATGCATAATATATTAGTCAATTATAATGGTAAATGAGAAAACTTCGTTATAAACGGATAAAATAAAAATGTATACATGCAAATCCCTTCGTTATAAGCGAAAATTCTTTATATCCGACTTCGCAATATCCAGAGTTCTTTTAATGGTTTAAGCCCATCTTTTCTTTCGTGCAGACAATTTCATTCGCTATATGCGGAATTTCGCTATAACCGACTTTGTTATAAGCGGAGTACACTGTATAGAGATATAGAATAACAGTAATAGTTCCAGTAATCAGCAATGTTAGTTACAGTGTATCAAATAAGTGGGGAAAAAATAGGAAGTACTTAGCATAAACATATACCAATATGTTGGTATACAATCAGTTATTTTCTTCAAGAAAAATAATTAGTAGAATTGAGACAGAAATATAAATAAATATTAGGCATCTTCATAGTTTCATACATGGATTTATATATTTATTTAACAGTTGGGAGAGACACGCCATATCCACAATTAGGATAATTGCGTGTATATCTTAAATTATATACAATTAACACAATTGAACATTGGGAAGTATGAAAATTAAACGTTCGATGTCAAATTTTGCATATAGTAATTAGAAATAGTAGCTTGAAATATGTACAGTCAACACTTTCGCCTCAAAATATACATCCTGCAGAATCTATCAAACTTAATGTATTGGTCTTTATTGCAAGCAACTTGTTTTGTATTAGTCAGGTAAAGTTGGTTTTCTTCCCTCAGATCAGAAGTTAATGGACAGTTTATCTGAAGGTGTTCAGGGGTTTGTTTTTCGTTTCCACAAGTGCATGCAGGTGAACCAATTTTGCCAATTCTAAACAAATATGTGTTGAAGTCACCATGTCCAGTCAAAGATTTGAACGTTATAGAAGTTGGGTTGAACATAGTTAGGAATTCTTGAAGTTTTATACATGGATT
>CP092884.1:60039885-60063363 GCA_030710605.1 Cordylochernes scorpioides
ATTATAGTACATATAATGTTAATAATATATTTTTCAGAACCCATCTACAACAATAGGTAAATATGTAAATATATATCAATAGAGAGATATACAAATGAAATCTTGAACCTAGTTATTGAGAAGAAAAGCAAATATCACCTTTGGAAAAACGAATAACCTTCATAAATATAATCTACTCACTGGGGTTTCCCAATTGGAATATGTTTATGGAGATAGCAGTAGAGAAATGAATATGTAAAGAGAGTTACAAAGCCATAATACTTCATGTTAAATCGAGAAAAACAAATCATAGATGGGTTTCGGATTATTAGCCGTTATCAGAGGAGTGCAGGCCACTTGTACGGCAGCCAATGGTGTTGTATTGGTGGGCGACTGTTGTTTTGTATATTGTTGATGGATGAGTCGTTTGATGGCGGCAACAAGACCATTCAGATTTCTTGGGGATTTTCCGGAAATGGGGGAGTGGAAATCGATTGCCCCCCTCTCAGCCTCCCCAATATCTTCCCCTCCAAGATCCCTGAGAAATCCTCCATATTGGGTCCGTAATTTGGCCGAGTGATCCTAGAGTAATGATTGAAGGAAATTTCTTATGGAAAGAGATATTGTGCTATCATTTAATATTTATCTCAACTGAAGATGGCTTTACAAAATATATCGAAAGTATTTATATTTTAGTCCTATATAGACCGACCTTAAAAATTAATCATGTTTAAAAATAAAAGAACAAAAAAACAATTTAAGACTCTTCTAAACCTGACTCAATAAACCAACAATACGGTTCAGCTAGACAAATGCATTGTTTTAAGGTTTTTTTTAAAGATGCGTTCCCTTCTGGTACACACGCATACATACAAGTCGCGCCATTCTCTTTTAATAAACAGAGTAAGAGGTATTCAATAATTGCACCAAAAAAGACATTTTTTATACATACCTTTAAAATATTACAGTGTGTATTAAGAATTATTTCTTATATTTGATGCCAAACCATTATTTTTCAGATCCCATCTACAAAATAGGTATATATGCAAATATATATCAATAGAGATATGCAAATAAAATATTAAGCCGAATTGTTGAGAAGAAAAGCAAATATCACATTGGAAAATCGAATAACCTCCATAAATATAATCTACTCACTGGTTTTACCCATCTGTAATATGTTTGTGGAGAAAGCAGGAGAGATGAATATGTAAATAAATATATGCAAATAAATAATGAGAGAAATATAGAACTAGGGGATAATACCAGACTATAGAAAACCAGAAAATGCGCTCCACATCTTGGATAATTAAGAAGCTCTGTGAAATAAAAAAAAGTCTCCAGAATAGATTCCTGCCCATTGACACCGGATTTTACCACGGGGGGAAAAAAAGAAAATTCCTGGAATTTTTAAATCCGTAAATTATTTATTATACAAAGTAAAGAAGCTGCATATTGGAATCTCTTATTTATTGAAAAATGTGTGGCTGATATCTTATATGTTTTTGTCGAGGAATCTAATTTGATAAAGATAGAGGCTACCTGGCCGGCATTCATATTTCTTCAAATAAAGATACTTCGGCCAGTAAATCTTTTTATTATATTTATTATATTATATAAAAGGATTTACTGGCCAAAGTGTCTTTTATTTGAACAAATTTCTTAAAATTGATTTTATATTTATGCAAATCAAATACATACGTTTTTTTTTTTAATTTTTGTTGAATATATTCATACAAAAGAGATTTTAGAAAAGATCATGTATTTCGAATGATGAAAAGGTTTGCCCTGGCAGCTCAAATGAGCATTAAAAGATGATTATATTTTATTTCAAATTTTTGTCAAATTATTTTAAATATATTATTCACAAAGAAAAGTCAACCATGTACCCCTTTCATAATGTTATCTCTCATCAAAAACTGCCTTTTCAATCATTTTAAAAATTTGCATATCTAAATAAACAATGAATAATTACCATTGTTACATATTTACATTAAAAAGACATCAAGCTGGTGTTGTAGTATATTATCGGATAGAATTTACATATTATACGCTAAGAATATCAACAAATCCGTTGCTTGGATTTCTGAAAAGGGAGAGGTGCTCTTTCCTTAATGTACAGATATTTTATAAATTGATATTTTGCGTGGTTCAATTTTATATCACGAGTTTTTATCCCAGAGTTCTTATTAACATAGAAAAGGCAGAAAATATAGCAATCCATATATTTACCCAATTTTCAATTATAAAAACACAACTCTATAACCAAATTGTTTCTTGAAAATTTCATTTAACACACAATCAATATATAACTAACATTAAAATATTTAACTAAAAAAAACGATAAAAATAAATTCTAGCGGATTATTTAAAATAATATTTATTTTTTATAGTTTTAGAAAAAAAAAAAAATTCAAGTGATGTTTTTGTATTTTAAAATAAATTTCCTGTTGTGGATTAGCAATCAAATGCTAGAAAAATTGTGAATTTAAATAAATGTAGATTATTTATTTTCAGAAATTATTATTCAATGTATGCAATTAATATCCTTTCTTATTTACATATATACCTTCTCCCATAATTATGATCTACTGCCACTTTAAAAAAATCACCCAATTTGGTTTAAAGACCTTCTCAAAATTCCTTATTGCTCTGGCAAAATATTTTAATTTGCATAAAGAAACTCTTAATTATCTGTTTCCGGCTGGAATTTCAATTAATTAGCAGCTACTCATCTTTAGCCTACTTCTGGTTGGTTTAAATGCTCAGGTTGTTCTCAACTTTGTTGGGAATTTTTAAGTCATAAATATCAAGTTTTTTTTGTCTATATCACACACACACGTTTACTTCTCGCTTCCTTTTGTTTACTTTTTATATTGTTGCACCCCGTCCTGGAAGGTAGGCTTCACGTCACACACACAACAGTGATTGGTCAATATTTATATTATAGGCCAGACCAGAACGGGTAATAAATTAACAAATAAGCTTCATTAATGAAAAATATTAATCACAAAAATGGTATAAGAGTTTATCGCATTAATAAACATTTATGAATAAAGAACTAAACACCAAAGTTTATTTTACAAATTTTACTAAATGCCACACTGTAATTAATACAATATAATACACTGCGGCTTGTAATTGTAAAACAACATTTGCAGTTACACCGCATGAGTTTCTTTTCAACGAAAAATAAAAATTTATTTCAAGGTGAAATATTTACTATTTCTAACCTTTTTGGAGAGGTATGAAAATTCACCCTTTCATACCTCTCCAAAAAGGTTAGAAATAGTCAATATTAATAGGATAATCCCCTAATAGTATGTTCAAAACAATAAGCTTGAGGGATAAGTCTCTTTCAAATAAATTTATTTCAAGCTTTCGGGCACAACCGCCCTTCGACAGGAAACAATATATTAGCTACTAAAGTTTTCGGATCTAATCTATATATATACATATATATGCGCAGGAAATGACAGTTATGCAAAAACGGATTTACATAGTGACGAACACAATAAACCAAAATTTGCTATTTATAAATATAGAGAGAATTTGCATGTGTAAAATATGTACTGATATGAATAGGGCAAATAATATGGCATATCTTGGAAACTCAGGAATACATATTGAAATCGTGATCGCAGAGTTCATGATACAGAGGGGGGTTGGGTGGCTGCAGGGAATATTACATTGTAAATTTCAGGTAAATCAATTTTTCTATTGAGGCTGTGGAATTTGCTTGACAGGAGGGATTCTATGATTAGTCTTTGGTGTTTGTTAGCAATATTGGAATAATGAACTTTCGGTGATGTAATGTTGAAGGAATGGCCAGTTTCGTTTATGTGCTGTACTATTAAGGATCTATGGTCTAAGTTATCGATATTTCTTTTATGTTCATGAATTCTAATATTGACATGTCTTCCGGTTTCGCCTACGTAGATTTTTGGGCAGTTCAAACATTCTATGGAGTAAATAACGTTTCGTGGTGTGCTGCGAGGTTCATTAAGTTTCATAATCTGATTTCGGAGAAGGGATCCAGAGGTAGGTGCGCAGGTGAAGTAGGTTTTGATTCCAAATTTCAACAAGAATCTCGCTATTGTGGAGGATAATGGTGAATACGGCATATTGCAAATAGATCTGTATATTGGAGACTGTGTCTTTTTAGATGGGTCATAAAAGTGTCGCAATATAAAGGACATCGGGTATGCGCAGTCCCTGAGGTTAGCTAATATGTTCTGTGTTTCAAGGTTCTTGTACTTCTGGAGGGAGCAGTGGGTATGGACTCGTTTTGATAGAGCAATGACTGTGTTGATTTTGTGACTGATAGGACAGAAGGACGAGTATTGAACGTAATTAGGACGGAAGGATGGTTTATAATAAACGGTGGTATGATATTCATGTTGGTGCCGGATGATTTTAACGTCGAGAAATGGAAGGGTATTATTGGTTTCTTTTTCAACGGTAAAGTGAAGATCAGGGTGATAATTGTTTAGATTGTAGAGGATGTCATCGGTTTTGGTGGTAGTGCAGATGCAAAAGATGTCATCGATGTACCTTCGCCAAAAGAATATATCCTGGGGGGAATTGGCGGTAATCCTTCGGTCTATTGCGCGCATAGAGATCTCAGCAATTGTGGTCGATAGAGGGCTTCCCATTGGGGACCCTTTTGCTTGCCTGTATGATTCGGAGTTATATGCGAATATGCAGTTATCTAGACATATGGTAATGAGTTGTGTGATTTTTTGGATGATATCTGTATCAATATGCTGTTCCTGCAGAAGTTCTATTGTATCACTTATGATCAGAGGATGTGGAAGGCTGGGGTATAAGGCTTGCACGTCAAAAGACACCATGATGCGGTCAGATTCCGGTTTGATCTTTAGGACTTCTCCTATAAAGGTTTGGGTGTTGGCTATGGGGAATGGGGCATTCTGTAATTGGAGGAACGGTTTTAGGAAGTTGGCTATAAATCTGGAAAGAGGGGCTGTTGGAGAAGAGAAAAAGGCCACTATAGGACGCAAGGGAGTTTCAGGTTTGTGTGTTTTCGGGAGACCGTAAATATAGGGCTCATTGTGTGGGCTGGACAGGTTAGATAGGAATTCTTTAAGTTCATCGTCTGTGATCTTGTGGTCGGTATTCATCTTTTTCAGTTCTTTTTTGAATGATTTATAAGCAGATTTTTTATCACTTTCGGATATGGGGTGGAATGTGGTTCGGTCTTCTAGGATTTTGAGCATTTTGCTGTTATAGTCTGATCGATTAAGGATAACTGTCTGTCCTCCCTTGTCTGCTTGGGTGATGACGATTTCTTTTTTGTTGCTTAGGTATTGCAACAATTTCCGTTCATGAGGGTTGTAAAGGGGGAGATTGGGAGGTGACACTATTAAATTGGTGACTTTGTTACGTATAATGTTTCTTTCCTGTAGATTGAGTCTGGTAATGGCTGATTCGATTCCACTTATAATTCTAATGGGGTCTGGTTTCTGGACTGTTCTATATTTCATTCCTTTTGCTAGTAAGATTTCTTCGTCTAATGATAAAGTGGCATTCGACAGGTTCATTATTGCGCTTGTTATGTTCCGTGGGTTCAGTTTTGGACAGTTATATTTGCGGGCCCAATGTTCCAGTTTTTTGTGGTGCTTGGTCGTAATAATGAACCTGTCGAATGCCACTTTATCATTAGACGAAGAAATCTTACTAGCAAAAGGAATGAAATATAGAACAGTCAGAAACCAGACCCCATTAGAATTATAAGTGGAATCGAATCAGCCATTACCAGACTCAATCTACAGGAAAGAAACATTATACGTAACAAAGTCACCAATTTAATAGTGTCACCTCCCAATCTCCCCCTTTACAACCCTCATGAACGGAATTGTTGCAATACCTAAGCAACAAAAAAGAAATCGTCATCACCCAATCAGACAAGGGAGGACAGACAGTTATCCTTAATCGATCAGACTATAACAGCAAAATGCTCAAAATCCTAGAAGACCGAACCACATTCCACCCCATATCCGAAAGTGATAAAAAATCTGCTTATAAATCATTCAAAAAAGAACTGTCCTATCAGTCACAAAATCAACACAGTCATTGCTCTATCAAAACGAGTCCATACCCACTGCTCCCTCCAGAAGTACAAGAACCTTGAAACACAGAACATATTAGCTAACCTCAGGGACTGCGCATACCCGATGTCCTTTATATTGCGACACTTTTATGACCCATCTAAAAAGACACAGTCTCCAATATACAGATCTATTTGCAATATGCCGTATTCACCATTATCCTCCACAATAGCGAGATTCTTGTTGAAATTTGGAATCAAAACCTACTTCACCTGCGCACCTACCTCTGGATCCCTTCTCCGAAATCAGATTATGAAACTTAATGAACCTCGCAGCACACCACGAAACGTTATTTACTCCATAGAATGTTTGAACTGCCCAAAAATCTACGTAGGCGAAACCGGAAGACATGTCAATATTAGAATTCATGAACATAAAAGAAATATCGATAACTTAGACCATAGATCCTTAATAGTACAGCACATAAACGAAACTGGCCATTCCTTCAACATTACATCACCGAAAGTTCATTATTCCAATATTGCTAACAAACACCAAAGACTAATCATAGAATCCCTCCTGTCAAGCAAATTCCACAGCCTCAATAGAAAAATTGATTTACCTGAAATTTACAATGTAATATTCCCTGCAGCCACCCAACCCCCCTCTGTATCATGAACTCTGCGATCACGATTTCAATATGTATTCCTGAGTTTCCAAGATATGCCATATTATTTGCCCTATTCATATCAGTACATATTTTACACATGCAAATTCTCTCTATATTTATAAATAGCAAATTTTGGTTTATTGTGTTCGTCACTATGTAAATCCGTTTTTGCATAACTGTCATTTCCTGCGCATATATATGTATATATATAGATTAGATCCGAAAACTTTAGTAGCTAATATATTGTTTCCTGTCGAAGGGCGGTTGTGCCCGAAAGCTTGAAATAAATTTATTTGAAAGAGACTTATCCCTCAAGCTTATTGTTTTGAACAACAAAATAGTCAATATTTCACCTTGAAATAAATTTTGATTTTTCGGTGAAAAGAAACTCATGCGGTGTAACTTCAAGTGTTGTTTTACACTGTATTAATATGAGAGCGAAGGTATTCCCAATATTTTAGATCTCTGTAAGACCAGTAGAAGTTTGTATTATTTGTAAAATAAACTTCCGTGCTTTAATGGTTCTATTGCTTGTTTTTAGATGACGCGTTATTGCCTTTTAGTTAACATTTATAAATTAAAGAAACACTTCTCCACGTCTTATAAATTCTTTTCTATTAAACGAATACCAAGATTGTTATCGTCTTAGGACGAAATATTGCTAAAAACAATCATGTGTGTGTGAACAACACTTAACACTTTCAACAACCCAAGGGATGCGATTTCGCGTCCTTTCCGATTTCCAAAATGAAATATAATATTAAATACCGAAGTCGCGTCAACCAGGATCTTGTCCCATACCTTCTTGTCTATCTATCAGTAGGTTGGGGGGGGGGGATGTTATCTGACCCAATGTACATGTGCAATGTCGGCAAGGATGCAAATTCGCGTCCCTCGGGTCGAAAGTGTTAAAGAAAGCGGAAAGCCTTTGATGTCGCCGGTCGACTTTTTTTTTTTTTTTTTGAAGGAGACAGAGGCAATTTTGTTATCGCTTAACTATAGCGTATCTTCAATAAAGGTCACTGTAATATCTTTCAGACTTATTGTCTGAATCCCGATATACATGGTAAAAGGTACAACTTCCTTAAGTTTTGTCCATGTGTGTAGTGTCATTTCTTATAGGTGGCGTGCTAATAAATTATGTTTCTAAATTGATATTCACCAATGTTGATGTGGGATGAAAGCTTCGCCGTTTCGGCAGACTTCATTTCCATTTAATGATGAGCTGCGGTCACTCCACTTAATTGCATAGTCTTCATCTCAACCACTTTTTTTTCAATTACTCGCTCCTGTTTTTTTACTTGTTGTTCTGTAACACTGTGTTGCGAACTTTTTTTTAAACTCTGTTATAATGTGTGTGTGACATTTTCGATAGTTGTTTTTTTTTAATTTCATTCATGATTGCTATCATTTTACTATGTCTGAGGGTCATTATTTGAGATTAAGGGTATGCAAATTGTTGTAGATGTTATGGTAAGTTGTGTGTGTTGGCAGAGGCGTGGAATCTTATATGCATACTTGAGCTCGTCGCGCATACGACGGGAAAAATCGGTTTGACTCAGTATTTGTTATATTATAATAAATCTATCTACATATACACACACTATTACATACCCTTTAATGTTTATATGGTGAACGCTCTAGCCGTTGGTTCTTCACTATCATATGACCTCAAAGTTTAATTCATTATCCAATCGGCGTGCAGTGATTTTTTACTTCAGTGGTTGCATTGATATGTACATTTCTATATTAAATATAAGCTCTTTTTTCGATTGTCGATGTCTCTTTCTATTTTCTGGCGATACTGAAAATGTCGTATTTTTATTATTCTAATTGAAAATTTTATTTTGTAGGAAAGCTTCTATTAGAAATACAGAAAAAGGTCAGTGTATAATCAAAACTTGTGTATATTAATAATCCAATATGTAAATAGGAAGAAATTCAATGAAAATATTTTAGAACAAAACCAAGCAAAATAATTTACTACAATTTTCTCAAAAAAAAAAAAAAAACTCCACATAAAATAAAAGACTAAATTAATTAAACCATTTAATTAGAAAGACGTCCCAAAAGAATAAAATATAAATTAAAATCAATAAATAAAATCAACTTTTTAGCTAGCGAACTGTTAAAAATTCCATACCAAACGATAATTTGAAGAAAAAAAGGCAACCAAACGATTTTTGTTGGTAACAATCTCTTTCGCGCCAAATAACAAATTTAACAATTAAACAGATAGATTGTTACTAATATCGGTTTCTCCTTTTTTTTTAATACCCAGTAGCGCGGTGAAATCTTTTATCAAGAAGGCAAAAGGAGAAAAAAAGGTATAAACCCAATTTAAAATGGCAGATAGGAGACCTAGAATCATTAAGCTGTTTTTTTTTTCTTCTTCCCAAACATATTTCCTCCAATTAGGGCAGGAAAGAAGGCGCGAATACGTAAAAAAGACACAGGTAGTTCTCCAAGACAGTGTTTTTTTGCCCATCAGGTTATTATTCTGCAGACGTTAGCTGTTCCCATGACCTCTTGGAGGGCCATAATGGTCCCATATGGGCAATTTTAAAGTAGCTTTCTGCAATTGTCTCTCTTTAATTACCTTATTAATTATCTTGATTACCTTTGTGTGTTAGTTTTTTTTTTAACTTCTCTAACGTGATTTTTAACCTATTTTGCATAATGTATTGCTCTTTTTTTCCGTTCTAATTGCCCTATATCTGTTTTAAATGCATAGTGTAAATGAAATATATTTGCATATATACAATCCCAAAACGAACTTTTTAATGAGATACAAGACTTTGTAATTAAACAATATGTGCTTTACACCGGACATTTTGATACATAGGCAAATTAAACATTTAAAGATAAAAGAATAGTTATGCGGCCATATGCAACTTTCTTATTTTTCATACCATATTTACATATCCATTTGATGATAAAAAAAAAAGGCGATATAAAGATGAAGTTGAAACATGGCAATGAAAAACACAAACTAGGATTGAGTTGTAAAAATTTGAAAGCGTTTATAATAATAAATTTTATATTGAAATTATAAATGGATATTCATTTATATATTTTCACATAAAATATAGGGAACATCGGGTAGTGGTATTTACGGTGTGTAGTTTCAATTCTAACAACTTACCATGCAACTGAAGAGCTACATTTTTGATACAAAAGATAAAGTAAATCGAAAATATATTTGCATACCTTGTTAAAATTCTATATATGTATTTATAGAACTCTGGAAATATTTTACAATATAACTGCTTTCTTAAATCTTAAGCTATATTACATCCATTATAATTTCAAATGTATTTACACTAAGGATATTGGGTACTAATATACATACTTTCGAGCCAGACTTTTTATCAACGGATCTATATACAAGACTACAAATTTGTAGATATTACATTCAAATTATGAAACATATGTATATAAGTATATTTACATATATGATGTATTAGCGCGCCATCTGTTATAAGAAATTGATACTATTTTAGAGGCGTATGATTCTTTCTAAAGGTAAACAATTTTCTACTGCCCTTACTACAATGATAAATTAATGGAAGGCCTGGCTCATCATTGGTGAACCCTCACAGCTCTTTCGCCAGTTTAATCTACCATACCTCTGTAATATTGCATTTTTCTGTTTTCCTTCCATACCGATACTGAAGCTAGACTCTTGGAAAACGTATTTAAAATAAACTATGTAAATAAGTTTTATAACAGTATAAAAACATATAATAATAAATATAGGGATATGTACCTTTGAATATGCATTAAAACAACGCCCCAATTTACACAATGTCCCAGTAAACATCCTTGTGTATTCTAAAGCCTTGTTTATTCGGCCCTGAAATATCATCAACTTCAACTCTTATTTTTTGGTAATTTCTGTGATGTAATCTGTAAATAATTGATAGAATTTTAAAAAGAAAGGTTATGATCATTATTGTTTATTAAAAAGCAATAACGCGACATCTATACATATAAAATGAAAGGATTTAAAAGCACGAGTGTTTCTTTTTTTCATAATACAAATTCTACTGCCCTTACTGCGATGAAATGTATTTGAATGTAATTCTACTGTCCTATAAACTTATGTCCATAGTTTTCTTGAAAACCATTTCTGAGATTCCACCCTTCAGTGCTGCATATATGAGCAAAATCGTCCAATACAGTATTAGAGCTCTGAGAAGCGGTTTGGTGGATTAAATTGGCGAAACCGCTGGGAGGGTTCACCACTGATGGTTAAACCGTTTGATTTTCGACCACTACGACCCGGGTTCGATTCCCGCATTGGGCACTTTTTTATATTAAAAAAAAATGCTCCAATGGCCCCCGATTCTTGCAAAAGTCCAACCAACCAGCGAGTGAAATTAATAAAACGAGGCTCTGGCACATTTGTAAGTGCAAAGTCGAACTGATTTTCACATGTGTAGACATGTGGTGCGCTTACAGTAAAAGCAGTCACCTACTTCTACCCACCATGATTATCATGGCCTGTACCACGTGTACTAAGGATAAGCAAAAAAAAAAAAACACTGATGAGCCCAGCCTCCCCCCCCCCCCCCCACTATATTTTTTCATCGCAGTAAGGATATTGTATTATGTATAAAAGAAACACTCGTGCTTTTAAATCCTTTCATTTTATATGATTGTTTATATTCTATATAGAAACAGCTCGAGTCAGGCTGTATATATATGTTATGAATAAATTTGTTGTTGTTAGATAAAGGGTTGATAGGACAAAGGATCGTTAAGATAAAGGGTTGAGGTGCAGTCGTGATAAAATTATATAATTATTTACCGTCAAGTAGCTTTTATTTTCAATTACTTGAGGAAAGATTACACATTAGTTATTTTCACATTATATAGAATTTATAAAGTTAATCCTATATTAGTGATTTAAAAGGATAGATATGTTAACTACGCATATTTACAACAAAACTGAAAGTCTTTCTAAAAACGATGATAACCAAAGTAAAATTATCAATGAATAAAATAAAATATATATATTTTAAAATATAGAAATATTTGAGTTTTTAGATTATATAATATATATATATATAGTTGATAGATAGGCCATAAGTTAGGAAGTTTCCGCTCTTAAAATAAATATAATTAATTGTTCATCTTCGTATTCTGATTTTTTAAATAAAACAAAACAATTTCGTCAGATTTGTTTGGAAGAAAAATATAGCTATTACATCAATAAATTATTTATTCAGTTCCCGACGTTTTAGTGACAGAAAGCCTTTGGAATTCCTTGAAGAGAATGATAGCGAATCACTAAAAAAGTCGGATATTAAATAATAATATGATTATAGCTTTATTATATTCATTATATATATTTGCATATATTCATCATATTTCCTTTTTGCATATATCTATTTATAAATATGCCTAGAAAAAAATATATAGAGAAAATGGAATATTATCGACGCAATTATCCCTAGCCGGGATATCGCGTTTGTGTGTTGAAATGAATAAATAAATAAAAATGGAATATAGATCTGCAAAAGAAATTACAATTTAGTATTTACTTATTTAATTTGTTTACAAAGGATGAAACTTGCTATGAAAAAGACAATCAATATGAATGAAGAGAAAATTTAGTTCAACAAACCTGCTAAATTGTAACCCGGTATAACAATATACAAATATACCTGGGTAGTTGGCACAATCTATGGATAATTGGTTACCCCATTATTTTACTAGACTACTATATATATTTCGTGGATGGCTTTTCTTGATTTATCAATAAATTGGGTTGGCCAAATATCAGGGAACAGGTTAAATCAATGTTTAGTTTATTTCTGTTCCATTAGATGGCGCTTTGCCTTCTGAAAAGCACATGTGCTCCTGGTCAGGATATGCCATTTTTATTTTTAATATCAACACCTGACCTTTTTATTTTTTTTTCAATTATTTTTTCTTATAAAGGCATATATTGGATTGAATAAAAAATTTATAATATGGATTGCTCTATTTTCAGAACAATATGTATATATGTTTAGTAAACATAATAAAAATATTTGTTTTGTTTTTATGTTTGTGGCAAAAGAATTATATAAAGATCAAAATAACAAAGATAATGTTATATATAGTAATGGAGAACACTTAAAGACCCCCCTCATCTAAAAACATCTCGCGTCTGATTACAAATTCACAATTGGAGAAATTATACCCGGCGTCTGCTGTAATTTATTCAGGGTTGCCGAGCTGAAATATTAACTATATCTCGGGGGGAGGTAATGAATTTGCTTGCAGTCTCTCTCTTTTGGGGAAATACATGGTTGGTCCATATACGGCTATATCTCAGCAATAATATTTGCATATATATGACATATCTATATATTTATAATATATACATATATTACACAGATTTAGACTAGAGAATATATATATATATATGCAGCGCTGTTGTTTAAATCTATTTATATATTGATTAATTTATCGTGTTAAAATTCTTTTAATTCATCGTTTTGTACATACATACATACATACATACATTACATACATACATACATACATATATGCATATATATATATAACATATCACTCAATAGTTATATTCTCTCTCTTATATACTATACTAGCCGAATGACCCGGGCAACGCCCGTGTTTTACCCGATTGAATGTTTTGATTCAAATTCTATTTGTTACAATTATAAATTGGCGCCTTAAATAAATGCATATGTTAGTTAATAACTATAGCCTATGTGCTTTATCTGTCTATGTACTGTTGGCTTCCGTAGGCGTCTCTTACTGGGAAAAGGAAAGAGAGGATTCCATTTGGTTATTAACTAATATATGCATTTATTTAAGGAGCGACCCGCTCCAACACAATAGTTACAAAAACGAATATGCGAGTGGGGGGGGGGGCAAAGGTGGCGTGATCGTAGCCGACCAATAGGAGGGCTCCCTATTATAAAAAAAGCAAACCGTGACATAGGCGACGAAGAATGACGCTCGTAACTGTATATAGAATATGAAATATTAATATAATTATATATCTAAATTTTCTTGATTAATCATATGGGTATTTATCCAATTCTGGAATAATTAAAAATCAACGATTAGTTGAAATAAATTCCGATAGATGGCGCAAGCCATCAGGAGATGCCTTTTTCTTAATTTTATCTACCTGATCGCAGTACAATTTTACTTTTGTTCTATTTTAAAGATATTTATATATATATATATATAGCACCTTTTGTAAATTTATAATATATACATATGTATTACATATTGACTAGAGCATATATATATTTGGCTATTGTTTAAATCTATTTACACATACTAACTATATATGTGATTATATCACACAAAAGATTTATGGAGGTGGATTGAATATTGTCCATGACTGAATATATTTGGATTATCCACACCTCCTATGCAAATTATAAACTCTGTTATGACCTTAACTTACATGCCAAAAATCCCTTTAATAATATGAGAAAAATAAAATCAATAATAAATTTATTATTAAATTCATTTTAGGAATCATATACAGAAGGGTGTATATTAATGTAAACAAAATATTATAAATAAAATTTACCAGTATATATATATACATGTCGTAAATCTATGGCAGCCAATAGGAGCACAACTAGGTTGGTGTGGAAATGAAACGCCCGCGTGTGTTTGACAAGCTTTTAAAGAGTTTAATAACTTTGTTGGAATTTTATCGCCAATAGATGGCATTAGCGTCGACCTGTTTTTATTAATAATTTTTGTATTGAAATTTAATTAACATAGTATGAGGCCAGTTTTATAGTGGCCATTCTATATAGCCTAGGTTATTTAATACCTCGATATAGTGTACAATTACTCACTGTAGAGAGGAGTTGAGGTGACGCGTATTGGTTTAATTTGATTGAAGAAGTTGTTAAGCCTATTACCTAAAATATTATTATTATAATCACTATTAAATTCTTCTTTACTCTATAATACTCATCCTCATACCAACACTCCATATTGTATATAAGAATGATTTATATTGCATACAGTAACGTTTTTATTCATTTTATTAGAAGCTTTCGGATATTTTCCCTTTATCAATCTGTAGAAAGAACACGATTGAAAGCTCTCAATAAAAATAATATTTGATAAACATTGAGGAAAGTTAATATGATAATTATTATTTACATATTGTAAGAGTGTTCTTTACACAACCATTAAATGTGAGATGAAATATAATTAGAGGGCCTGGCTCATCAGTTATGATTTTAAACTGGCGAAACCACATCATTGATGTGCTAGACCTTTCCAATATTTTTCCATCCTCCGTTTAACATCTGTATAATTGTTTTCCTTCAAAAAAAAAGAAAAAAATAATATTAATTACGATTAATAATAATGATAATATATATAATTGTTAATAGTTTCTTTTTATCTCCTTTTTGATTTGCATAAGCCCCGCATTTCTCCGCGAACAGAGAAAGAAGTAGTGAGAGTGAGAGGGGGGGGTTGAAACATTTATCTACCCCTATTTTAAGTGACGTAATAGTTTTTGTGAATATTTTTTAGCCCGAAGCGACATTTAGGGTTCCATAAAAGGTCATTAATTTTGATATGTTATCAACCATTCCCAGGGCAGCTCCGATTGCCGGGGGAGAGATGAAACACGCCGCCAAATGGAGGCAGAAGACACCCCTGATGGATAAAAAATTGATCCTTAAAAAGACATATCAATTAGAAATCTATCTGTGAACTGGGAACACCCCGTGACTTCTAAGATTTTTTAACTTTATTTAAAGAACGCGATCTAAGTAGTTCTAACAGATGACAGAAAAACGGGGAAGTAAAGAAAGGGATGAAGTTTGTAAGATGTGCATTCTGAGGGCCATTGGAAGATTGTCTATTGCTCAAAGTGGAGAAATAGACATTGAAGAATGAAGGGAGAGGTGCATAGACCAAGAAATGATTGGTTCTATAATCCAATAGAATGGTGTGGAATTAGAAATCGTCTATTGCCCATAGTGGAGGGATAGACATTGAAGAATGAAGGGAGAAGTGGAAGGTTTGGTTCGATAACCCAATCGAGAATGGTCTGGAATGTGAAGATAAATGCTCAACAACAGGTTGAAATGATGTTCCATATTTAAATATTGAAAATAGTATTTTGTTCATTCAATCATTATATTATTCATTACACGACTTCGGTATAAGTTGCATTGCTTTAATATATTTTAAAGGGAGAGGTGTTTCTTTTGGTACATATCTATAAATATTAAAAATAAAGAAGGCATCTCCTGACCACGAGCAGCTTTTTAAATGGCAGAGCGCCATCTATAAATATATCTTTTTGGTAAATAGTATAACTGAAATAACAACTAACTAACTTATACTTTCATATAAATTATATTTAATTCTACATATATATAATATATATAAACACTGGAAAATAGATTTTAAAAAATTTTAATGTGTAAATTATATATATATATATATTGTAGGAAATATGCAAATATGTAAAATAGTATAAAATAGTAATCATGTATGTACCTTCAATTCCAGTAAACTCTAACTTCAAACCAACAATGTTGTTGGCAAGTATGATGAATAACACACCAACAATCATCATTATTGTGTTGTATTGTTTCAGCGGCACAATAATTAATCTTGGTTGTTGAAACAACAATTGCTAGCGTTAGATCAGAGAATTGTGGATTTTGCCCGTGCTGCGACTCTAAAAAAGAAAAAAAAAAAAAACGGCGACAACGGAACAAAGAATGAAATAAAAAAGAAGTTGACACTAATGATCTATATAAGGAAGAAATATTTCTCAAGGCGCAAACAAAAAACAAAGAGTTTTGTTTTTAAAAAAATATATTTTTTTCCTTTTTTTTTTTTAAATTTATTTATTCAGATTAAACGACGTGTTTATCAGGATTAGAAAACTTAAGATTTAAGAGAAATGTGGGAAGCAGCGAATTTAATTTTTCTTTTCAACGAGCGAGCGGAAATATGCAAATAGGTGGGTTAGTAGTTTCTAGCGAGTTCTCAAACATGATATTTTAAATTCCTTTTAAATATTAAACTGAGTGAATCTATATTTTGGAATATCTCTTTCAAAATAATTTATCAAGAATTTCCGAAATGTAATGGTCGTATTGAATAACAAATGTAGAATTTGGCTGGTTTATGCAATTAAGTGTTTGGCTCAGGACTATTTATTCGAAATTCTAACCTATTAAAGAGAGAGCGAATAGACCTTTAAATCAGTTTAAGTTTACAGAACATATTTGCATATTTCTATTCATTCATATTATATATCAATTTAATTATTTGAGATGTGTGTTATTTTAAACATAATATATATTACTACAAACACCAAATTATAACTACTAATTCTATTTATATATACATATTATCCACAAAAAATATATAAATATATGTCATAATATGCAAATTTAATTGTAGTTAAATATAGGACACATATGCAAATTCCATCGACATTATAAATACGACATCTATGCAAATGAAGTGACGTGTGACAGAGAGTCACCTCAAGGCATGTCATGTTTATCCCGGGCTTTCACAATGCCTGAGGCATGCTGGGAAATGCTGTCATTTTAAATAAACTCCCCTATTGCATTTTAATTAGATTTGTTTAATTGATCCTTGAGTCGTGTATAATTGTCACAGATATTGTGTCGGTGACCATTAACTTTTTAACTTTCTCCGTTCCCTGCACCATTTGCATAGTGTTGGGAGAATTCTTGGAACCAAATACTTTGACTCTTCCTCCCTTCCTTTGATTAAATAACATTCTTCTTAATTTAATTTACTCGCATGATATGTAAATATGTCTCACCATTATTCTGTTTTGTAGACAGAAAATTCCATATTTATATCTTTTTAGATAATAAAAAAGATATAAATTGGATTGAAAGAAAAATAATTTATTTGCCAATATACAAATAAATACGTTGTTGTACCTTGACAAAGGTTGGCGTTTAGCCAACTGAAATACCGGCAAATATATATATTTTTTGACTCCAACATATGACTTTTTGTTATCTAAATATAATTGTGTGTATGTATTAAAATTGTGATTCATTAAAAAACAATAATAATAACTTGATGCATAAATAAAGTTTATATATTTAAATAAAGTGATTCCTATCTACATATTCCAACTTAATTTCAGCATATTTACATATTGGGTGTAAACATGTGTTATACCAGTTTAAACATTTTTTACAATTATTACATTATTACATAATTTGCATGTTTGATGTCACCCCAATCACATCTACACTGACATACAAAACTTAAGGAAGTTGTACCTTTCAGCATATATATCGGGATTCAGACAATAACTCTGAAAGATATTACAATGACCTTTATTGAAGACACAAGATAACCAAGTGTAAACAGTCTCTATCGTATTAAAAAAAAAGGTTTTTTTTAAGATTTAAGTTTTGCCTCTATGAGTGTATAAAGGCATAGATTGGTGTTTAAATCTATTTACCAATATTTCAATTGCCAGAATGCTTACTTTCTTTCAACGTACATTTGTTATATAATAATTTTGAAATTGATAAAGTTCGGAGGTTGCCAATTTGAATAATGGTAAATAAATAAATTGTTTATCCAATTCATACATTTTAAAATAAGGATTTGAATATAGATTGTTATATATATGTCGTAATATTTAGAAATATATAAATAAAATGGCCTGTGTGGGAGTACAAGGGAAGATAGCCGGGTTCCTTGGTAAACATGTATCTTCATTCTCCCCTAGGGGATTTATCTAACTGAAAACGGTTTAAAAGCGGCTGGATGTGATGATCAAGGGACAGTTCTCACCGAGGTGGTCTCGACGCCAGTTGTTCTAGGGGTTGTTCTTCTATCTTTCCTCCCCGATCTATTTCCTCACGGGGCCTCTGGATCCTGTGTGTCCTTACCACCCATCACCACGACTGCTTCTAACCACACTACAGTCATCCTACAGCATAAACTACATTACAACATATATATATCTGAAGAGACAAGGGTCGCCTCTCCCGTCAAAATAGACGGGAAAGCTGGTGTTGTGGCTTTGTCACCGACCCGAGGCCGCTAGTTGCGGCGACGGTCAATAGATGGCGTCTGGTTTTAGACGTCTATTTTGACGAGAGAGGCGACCCTGGTCTCTTTAGATCAATTTTCTCCCAGTAAAATTTCCATAAATATATTATAATATGTATTTTTATAATATATATTATGCAAATTCTTAAATTCACATCAATAAATTTGTTTCCATCTCTAGTAGTTGACCCAGAAGCAGCTCTAAACTCTCAGATTAACACGTGTGTTTTCCAAACGGAATATGTAAAAAGGATTTTTAGTGTCAGGTATTAAATATCTTGAAGATAGAGGTTGCCCCTGGCCGGCATTCATAATTCTTAAAAATGAGAGAAATTCGGCCAGAAATATTTTAATTGGTATTAAATAGTGGAATTATAGGTGGTAGGTGTAAGGAAGGAAAATAGGGAGTAGGTAGGGGAACGTAGGGAGAAGGGACGAAGGTGGGGAGACGTAGGGAGGGGGTAGGGTGAAGGCACGAAGGTAGCTAGACGTAGGGAGGGGAAGAGGGATCTATAGAGAAGGTAGGTAGACGTAGGGAGAAGGTAGCTAGACGTAGGGAGAAGGTAGGTAGACGTAAGGAGAAGGTAGGGAGATGTAGGGAGAAAGTAGGGAGATGTAAGGAGAAGGTAGGGAGATGTAGGGAGAGGTAGGGAGATGTAGGGAGAGGTAGGAAGGTGTAGGGAGAAGGTAGGAAGATGTAGGGAGAGGTAGAAGGTGTATGTAGAAGGTAGGGAGAAGGTAGGTAGACGTATGGAGAAGGTAGGGAGATATAGGGCGAAGGTAGGAAGATGTAGGAAGAAGGTAGGGAGATGTAGATAGAAGGTAAGAAGGTGTAGGTAGAAGGTAGGGAGATGTAGGAAGGTGTGGGTATAAGGTAGGTAGACGTAAGGAGAAGGTAGGGAGATGTAGGGAGAAAGTAGGGAGATGTAAGGAGAAGGTAGGGAGATGTAGGGAGAGGTAGGGAGATGTAGGGAGAGGTAGGAAGGTGTAGGGAGAAGGTAGGAAGATGTAGGGAGAGGTAGAAGGTGTATGTAGAAGGTAGGGAGAAGGTAGGTAGACGTATGGAGAAGGTAGGGAGATATAGGGCGAAGGTAGGAAGATGTAGGAAGAAGGTAGGGAGATGTAGATAGAAGGTAAGAAGGTGTAGGTAGAAGGTAGGGAGATGTAGGAAGGTGTGGGTATAAGGTAGATAGACGTAAGGAGAAGGTAGGGAGATGTAGGGAGAGGTAGGGAGATGTAGGGAGAGGTAGGAAGGTGTAGGGAGAAGGTAGGAAGATGTAGGGAGAGGTAGAAGGTGTATGTAGAAGGTAGGGAGAAGGTAGGTAGACGTATGGAGAAGGTAGGGAGATATAGGGCGAAGGTAGGAAGATGTAGGAAGAAGGTAGGGAGATGTAGATAGAAGGTAAGAAGGTGTAGGTAGAAGGTAGGGAGATGTAGGAAGGTGTGGGTATAAGGTAGGTAGACGTAAGGAGAAGGTAGGGAGATGTAGGGGGAAAGTAGGGAGATGTAAGGAGAAGGTAGGGAGATGTAGGGAGAGGTAGGGAGATGTAGGGAGAGGTAGGAAGGTGTAGGGAGAAGGTAGGAAGATGTAGGGAGAGGTAGAAGGTGTATGTAGAAGGTAGGGAGAAGGTAGGTAGACGTATGGAGAAGGTAGGGAGATATAGGGCGAAGGTAGGAAGATGTAGGAAGAAGGTAGGGAGATGTAGATAGAAGGTAAGAAGGTGTAGGTAGAAGGTAGGGAGATGTAGGAAGGTGTGGGTATAAGGTAGGTAGACGTAAGGAGAAGGTAGGGAGATGTAGGGGGAAAGTAGGGAGATGTAAGGAGAAGGTAGGGAGATGTAGGGAGAGGTAGGGAGATGTAGGGAGAGGTAGGAAGGTGTAGGGAGAAGGTAGGAAGATGTAGGGAGAGGTAGAAGGTGTATGTAGAAGGTAGGGAGAAGGTAGGTAGACGTATGGAGAAGGTAGGGAGATATAGGGCGAAGGTAGGAAGATGTAGGAAGAAGGTAGGGAGATGTAGATAGAAGGTAAGAAGGTGTAGGTAGAAGGTAGGGAGATGTAGATAGAAGGTAAGAAGGTGTAGGTAGTAGGTAGGGAGATGTAGATAGAAGGTAAGAAGGTGTAGGTAGAAGGTAGGGAGATGTAGATAGAATGTAAGAAGGTGTAGGTAGAAGGTAGGGAGATGTAGATAGAAGGTAAGAAGGTGTAGGTAGAAGGTAGGGAGATGTAGATAGAAGGTAAGAAGGTGTAGGTAGAAGGTAGGGAGATGTAGATAGAAGGTAAGAAGGTGTAGGTAGAAGGTAGGGAGATGTAGATAGAAGGTAAGAAGGTGTAGGTAGAAGGTAGGGAGATGTAGATAGAATGTAAGAAGGTGTAGGTAGAAGGTAGGGAGATGTAGATAGAAGGTAAGGAGAAGGTGTAGGTAGAAGGTAGGGAGATGTAAGGAGAGGTAGGAGGGTGTAGGGAGATGGTAGGAAGATGTAGGGAGAGGTAGAAAGGTGTATGTAGAAGGTAGGGAGATGTAGATAGAAGGTAAGAAGGTGTAGGTAGAAGGTAGGGAGATGTAGATAGAAGGTAAGAAGGTGTAGGTAGAAGGTAGGGAGATGTAGATAGAAGGTAAGAAGGTGTAGGTAGAAGGTAGGGAGGTGTAGATAGAAGGTAAGAAGGTGTAGGTAGAAGGTAGGGAGATGTAGATAGAAGGTAAGAAGGTGTAGGTAGAAGGTAGGGAGATGTAGATAGAAGGTAAGAAGGTGTAGGTAGAAGGTAGGGAGATGTAGATGGAAGGTAAGAAGGTGTAGGTAGAAGTTAGGGAGATGTAGATAGAAGGTAGGGAGAAGGTGTAAGGAGAAGGTAGGGAGATGTAGAAAGAAGGTAAGAAGGTGTAGGCAGAAGGTAGGGAGATGTAGATAGAAGGTAAGGAGAAGGTGTAGGGAGAAGGTAGGGAGATGTAAGGAGAGGTAGGAGGGTGTAGGGAGAAGGTAGGAAGATGTAGGGAGAGGTAGAAAGGTGTATGTAGAAGGTAGGGAGAAGGTAGGTAGACGTATGGAGAAGGTAGGGAGATATAGGGCGAAGGTAAGAAGGTGTAGGGAGAAGGTAGGGAGATGTAGATAGAAGGTAAGAAGGTGTAGGTAGAAGGTAGGGAGATGTAGATAGAAGGTAGGGAGATGTAGATAGAAGGTAGGGAGAAGGTGTAAGGAGAAGGTAGGGAGATGTAAGGAGAGGTAGGAGGGTGTAGGTAGAAGGTAGGGAGAAGGTAGGAAGACGAAGGGAGAGAGATATAGGGGGAGGTAGGGAGATGTAGAGAGAAGGTAGGGAGAAGGTGTAGGTAGAAGGTAGGGAGATGTAGGGAGAAGGTAGAGAGACGTAGGGAGAAGATAGGAAGATATAGGGAGAGGTAGGAAGGTGTAGGTAGAAGGTAGGGAGAAGGTAGAAGAACCGCCGCCATCAAGGCAGAGAAGAACAACAGGCATAATTAAAGTTGGCCATTAAGAGCCTGTGTTCACTAACGAGGGGCAGCAATGGCCCGTAAAGACGCACATTACCAGCAGGCGGTGTGATTAGGCCACACATGTAAAGTTGCACATTATACCTACGTGGCGCCAATACACCTCTCAAAAACTCTAACTCCCAAACGATACCTAATTCACCAGGAACTGTTAACTTCTTCCAAGATGGCGTCCAGAGTTCTCTACAAACCTCTTACTTACCACCAGTACTACCTACATTCGTCCGAAACATTCTCCAAATACAGGCACATAAACCACACACAAAATACATTAAATATTTGTATATACGTTTTCTTTATTAAAATTCCAATTAGCGTTTGCTCTATTTAAAAATAAGAAAAAAAAATAACCGTTGATTATATGTATATATGTTGTAAATAATTTTTGGTAATATTATATTCTACATAATTTGTATATTTTTATTAATCTTTTATTATTTATTTTCATAGATGAACTCTGTGACGCCGAGAACACCAGACGGCGCGGATGTAAATATAAATAGTGAGTTAGATTTTTTTTTTTTGGGTTGGCCAGTGTGTAAATATTATTATCATTTTTTTTATTAAGTTTTTTTTTTTGTCTCTCTTTCAATTTTTTGAGGTACTCTACCTATCAAGAGGCCTCAAGATTACTATTAATATTGATTTTTCAAAAACTGTGACGATTTTTGGTTCATAAATAAACCCGTCAATAGTGAAAGTGTTTGATCTCTTTTCAACGGAAGGCCTCGACTGCACAAACTCAACTCAGTACAATTTTCATTTAGAATACCAATTTATTAAAATATAATATATATATATTTAAAACAATTTAGTTTATCATTTTAATAATAAATGAGTCATAACACCAGTTTTAGTAAATTCAGACAAAAAGCTAACAATGATATAATGGCTCATTTTTTATTCCCACCATGATATTTTGTACTATATACATATAATAAACGATTGTTAGCCTTTTGTCTGAATTTACCAAAAGTGGTGTTGTAACTCATTCTTTATCAACACCTTTATGTTCTCTACTGGGATGATAAACCAAATACATTGTTTTATATGCAATTTAAAAGGGAGAGGTGTAAATTTTGACATATGAAAACCATCCTTCCGCAATTTTGAGTTATTTAAATTACCAGGATATCGATGACAATTATTATGCAAATTTAGTATTGAAAAAA
>CP092884.1:60063463-60079848 GCA_030710605.1 Cordylochernes scorpioides
TGCCATAGGTTTCTGAAAATGAGTTTCTTTCATATTTCCAGAGAACTTTGACATTTGTTCGATTGATAACCAGGATATTTAAATCCATTGATAGTAAAATTGATATAGAAATATGTTTAAGATGTTTGTATATGTAAAAATATATATAAAAAGATGTAATTTGTTAATTTTTCAAAACTGAAAGCATAGAAGAAATGACTCACTACATCTCTGAATGCACTATTGTTAACGAAGAACGGAATAAGATCTTAAAGAACATTATCCAAGTCTACGTGAACTCAGTTAAACTAATCAGAATAATGTCCGAGAAAAAATATATAGCGATAGAATTGTTTAACTTTCATAAAGCGTTAGAGAACAAGGTAATCTCTAAGAACTAAAATTACAGAACAATTTCCTTCCATAGTTAATTTGTATAGTTATTAGTAAATTAAATTTAATTGCCATCTATCGTTATAATTTTACACGAATAAATTTACTGGCAATGCGTTTCTTTTAAATATCATCAAATATTATCATTACAGTAAGGTCTGTAGAGATAATATTTGATGATATTTAAAAGAAACGCATTGCCAGTAAATTTATATGTGTAAAATTGTATAGTTATGTTGAATACGTTGATTTCCTTTTCATTTTCCTTTCTCTTCTTTGTTTATGTTTTTTTTTTTCAATTTCTCAATGAAAATGATATATGGCGAGTCCTTACAGGACGGAAATGTACTAATAAAGCTGTTGTTGTTGTTGATATAAAAATATTGAAGGATTCACCTCTACGATGGCGATTGGACCATTCCACCAGAGAGGGATATGCAAATATACTTGATGCATTAGCGCGCCATCTGTCATAAGAAATTGTAACTATTTTTGAAGCGTATGTTTCTTTTTGAAATAAATCATATTTTCTATACTCTCCTTACTGCAATGATAAAATAATGTAAGGACCTAGCTAATCAGTGGTAAACACTCACAGCGGTTTCGCCAGTTTAAACTACCATACCGATTAGCTAACTGGCGAAACTGTAAGGGTTCATCACTGATGAGCCAGGCCTTCCTATTATTTTATCATTGCATTAAGAGCAGTAGGAATTTGTTTTTTTTTTTAAAGAAATGCGTTAAAAATAGTTTTAATTTCTCTCTCTTACAACACTATGTAATTTATCCCTATTTACATACATAACTCTTTTCTGACCTATTTACATAATTAACCCTTCGAAAATGCAAACTTTATAAGTAAAATAAACAATTCAATATTTGAGAACACTATTTTGATGAGCTACACCCTTAATTTTTATTTTTTTTTTTCAGTTTATTTTTATATAATTGATAAATAAATATCCACAATGTTTTCATTTTGACCGAGTTTATAAACAAAGAAATTAATAACTGTTTTCCCGTGGTTTATGCATTTAACTATAAAAAGCTATTATATATGTAAATATAGAAATATTATAAAGAAAATAAAGTCTCCAGGGCTAAGTTTCTTGCTCAAATATTTTATTCTCAAGCTTTCGGACCTGTTAGTCCTTCCACAGGAGTATCACGATAACAAATTGATGGTATATATTTTTATACAAAATATTTTTTTGCATATTTAATTTTATAAAGTTTTTTAAATTTAATTTTATAAATATATACATATTTGTTTGTTCCCCGTATATATCACCCTAATATGTCACCTACCCAGATAAAACATCGACACAATATAAAGTTAGGTATTGACCGAAGGAATCCCTGTGGTCGTTTTCACCTCGGGATATGCAAATCATAACAATAACAAACCAGTGTTAAAACAATATTAGTTGGACAAACATTCACTCAGCTAGAACTTGACATTTGTCACCAATTGTTCAGTAAATCTGTTCTAAATATAGACAAATTTTCAATAAGATAAAAGAATAATTCATCTCCTGATCGTACAACTAAAAGTTGCTGATAGCTGGCGCCATCTATCGGAATAAATAATAACTATTCGTTAATTTTTAATTTTTCCAGAATTGGCCAAATTTATTTTAATATTGTTTGGCGTTCTCGCGTAATTCTGGCCTTAAATATTCGTTTCATGATTTTTTTCAGGATGTCTGAATGACCAGTTTTTTTTTATGTCGCTTAAGTACAGCTTGCACCACGCTGACGAGGGACAACAGCCCGAAACGCGTACGTGGTTAGCTTTTCTTGATTAATCAAGAATGGGTATATGGCCAATTCTGGAATAATTAAAAATCAACGAATAGTTGATTTTTATTCCGATAGATGGTGCAAGCCATCGGTAACTTTTAGTTGCACGATAAGGAGATGCCCTTTTTCTTTTTACTTAATTTATTCACCTGATCCCAGTACAATTTCACTTTAGTGCTTTTTTTTAATTGTACGATTGTTTTAACAACAAATAGTTTTAACAACACAACTGGAGGTATTAGGGGTCTTTAGTGATGTTGGTCATATATTTTGACTTAAGAACTACTTGATAAGGTATCCCACTATATGCTTCACTGTTTTATATACTTCAGGAGGGAAGACCAAAATAGACGCCCTTCAACCTGTCTCTCAACGAAAATATGCAAATATGTACAAACTTTTCTCGGATTCATTGACCAATGAGACTACTTATACCACCAGTTCTACAGTTCAACATAATGTTGTGAACATCGTTATAAAATATAAAAGAAGATAACTAGAAGTTATATCTCTCCACCAAGATACTGTATAGTACTGTGGTTACCTATTTACATATTGGTACTCATGTTTCTCTCTTTTCTGGACACCGGAACGAGTCATTGTAAAACATCATATGTCTAACTTATTTATCGTTTTTAACTGAAGAACTATCTGAGCTAAGAAAACATTCCACTCTAACCAATAGAAACACAGCCAGGCAGGGTAACCGTCCAACCACTCTCCAGTAAAGTCAATCAGGATTCCGGTCCAAAAAGAAACTGCTAATGACTCCTTCAGCTAACCTAATTAAACCTTATTAACAAGTTGTTAACTATTCTGACCCACAATAATGGATGAACAGAAACTTCTTGACTTGTAGGACAGGAAGCTGTTATCTTGTGTGATAGTTTGAAGTAATAATAAAGTCATCAAAATACCTAGCAATATGCAGTTAAACCTGTCTATAGCGCCCCCTCTAAATAGCGCCTTCCTCTCTATAGCGCCCGATTTTAAATACGTAGTACGATACGATTTACATTAAAAGTGACCAGTCTATAGCACCCCCTCTCTATAGCACCCTATTTTGGTGAGTCCCAAGAGGGAGCGCTATAGACAGGTTCAACTGTATATATACTTGAAGTTTTGTCACTTCTATACAGGATATAATATATTGATAAAAAAATTACATAAATTAATTACTGCAGGTGTTTTCAAAATAAATTTACTGGGAGCTTTCGGGTCTTGCTCTTTCTCGAACTGTAGTTTAAAGAAATGAACTAAAGATTGAGAAAGAGTAACACCTGAAAGCTCCCAATAAAATTTATTTTTAATGACTTGCGGTAAGTCTCTCGAATATATAATATGTATCAACATGGTATATATACCAATATATACTAAGAGATAGACCACATTTTTTTATCCTTTAATATTTTAAGATATTTAACTTATTCTAATTGTAACTTTTATAATATTTTTGCTTGTCACAAATTTCCCTTCACCTACTTTGTATTTTAAAAATTATTTCAGCTGTGATATTATAACACTATGCGGCGCTGAGTTTGTTTATACAAAAATGTAATGCCTTGTTCAGCCAGCCAAAATATTGGCAAAATAAATCATTTATTAAATCCAATACATGTCTTTTTATTATCTAATAATATATATAATTAAGGTGAAAAATCAGTTTTTCAGGGATAAATTTCTTTTTAAAAATTTCCTATCTTAGCTTTCGGACATTAAAGGCCTTCTACAGGAGAAAGTACACTTACAATAAATCACTAATAGCACATGAGTTATATTATAACCATATACATTTTAACTTGCGTCCTATTGACAATTTATTGCATCGTATATTTTCTCCTGAAGAAGAGCATTCATGTCCGAAAGCTGGAGATATGCAAATTAAAATATTTAAAAAATAAACTTATCCCTGGTATTTTCACCTTAATATTGATATAGAGGATTATTTTATTAAAAAAATTGCATATACCCTCTTATATAAGACATCAAAGCATTAAGCATGGATAATTTTGAAAAAGGCATCTCCTTATTGTGCAACTGAAAGTTGCTGATGGCTTGCGTCATCTATCGGAATAAATATCAACTATTCTCGTTATATATATCGTATTCCGATAGATGGCGCAAGCCATCAGCAACTTTCAGTTGCAAGATAAGGAGATGCCTTTTTCATAATTTATGCACCTTATCTCTGTTAAATATCACATTTGTACTATTTTTTCACGAATATTTTTTTTATATAAATTTAAAATATCAGAGATTATTTTGGATAAATGGAGGGCGTATCAAACATGATGTAGCAATAAAGATGGCCTTATTTATATATGTTACGTTAGTTATGTATTTAATCGTATATAATTATACTATTAAAAAATAGGGCACCTCTCCCGTCAAAATAAACGTCAAAATTAGACGCCATCTATTGATCGTCGCAGCAAACTAGTGGACTCGGGTCGATGACAAAGCCACAACACCAAGTTTGGAAAACTAAGAAGCGTTCACCTGGAGACCATGGTTTCGGGGTAATGGGCCTCGTCAGCCTAAGGCAGACATAATTCCATAAGATCCACACGAGATACAATGAAATCTTCACAACCTGCCAAACAGTAATAGTTGGCAAAGTGGCTGGATCAAATCTATTGCCAAAATATTGATGGAAATTTTGCCGGAAGGATATTCATCTATAAAAGCACAGAGTTCCACTCCCTTCAAAATAAACATCAAAACTATACGCCATCTATTTAACGTCGCCAAAAACTAGCGGAATCGGGTCGGTGACAAAGCCACAGCACCAAATTAACACGGTCAATAGATGGTGTCTAGTTTTAATGTTAATTTTGACCACTTGATCCCAGTACAATTTCACTATTGTATTATCGAAGACAAGTTACTTGGCAGTCACCCAATGACACTCGCTGATCAACATGCACGACATGGGGGGAGCCTAGGGACATCATCTCATCCTCGGTGAGGTAAAAAAAAACCTGCGAGAAATCGTGAAAGGTCCTCGGGCTACACGAGTTGACAGGAGCTATAATGGAAGACACCCCTCGAGTCATTTTTACACAGGTCTGTGTCTACCAAGCTACGAGTCATTTTGAATGTCTACACAGGTCTGTGTCTACCAAGCTACTTGTAAACTACTAGCTAAAAGATAAGATTAGGAAAAAATGCATATTCTTATCGTGCAACTAAAAGTTGCTGATGGCTTACGCCATCTATCGGAATAAATATCAACTAATGTTTTTTTTTTCGATTATTAAAGAATATATTGTTGCACCAGGTTGCGGCTTGGCAGACTCTTCAGCCATGATTCTCTCCTGTGCTGGGTCTTGCATCTTACCAGAGCGTGTTTCAACCATCCTACAAATTTATATAAGGGAATAATGAGATAAGTCTACTTTAAGTAGCCTCCAGAATAATTTATTTATTTTCTCACATCAAAGAGAGCAGTGAAGTCACACGTGTACCTAAATACAAAAGATGATAATCTAAAAATAATCTGTTTTAAATAAATATCATAGAATATAAAAATAAATAAATATATAATTTAAATTTCAAATATATTAAAAATAATATAAGAAATACGCCATTAATCATGATGTAACACTTCCCCCTCTCCAGAGGTCGTCACGTCCTCGTGATTGACCTCATCAATTCTTTCAAAATAGGGTTTGATTCTTGAGACATGGACAATCAATGGGTCTTGGCCAGGATTATCTTTTGGTTCAATTAAGTAATTTACGTTGGACAGCTTCTTTAATATTTTATATGGGCCAAAATATTTTCTCAGTAGTTTCTCACACTTTCCTATTTTCCTAATTGGTGTCCAAACTGCTACTAATTCTCCTATTTCGTAGCTTCTTTCCATGTGTTTCTTGTCATAGTTCTTTTTCATTCTCTCTTGAGTCTTTATTGTGTTGTTAATAACTAATTTTCTTGTTCTGTTTATTTTGTCTAAGTGATGTTTTATGTATTCATCATAATCATCCTTTTCAATGTCCATCAAGATATTCCTGTCGTCCAAAAGAGACGTGGGTTCTCTTCCAAACATCAGGAAAAAGGGAGAATATCCTGTGGTTTCCTGAATTGTAGTATTGTAAGCGTGAGTGATGAATGGGAGTATTTCGTCCCAATTCTTCTGATCAGTGTTCACATACATACTGAGCATATTGATCAATGTTCTATTTAACCGCTCTGTCAATCCATTAGTCTGGGGATGATAGCTCGTTGTGAAGCAATGTTTAATCTTGCACGTTTTCATCACCTCTTTCATTAAATTACTGGTAAATTGAGAGCCTCTGTCACTAATAAGATATTGTGGGGCTCCGTGCCGGAGAAAAATATCCTCTACTAGAAATTTTGAAACTTCTTTCACTGTTGCTTCCGAGATTGCTTTTGTTTCTGCATATCTAGTGTAGTAGTCCGTCAGCACGATTATCCATTTTTTCCTGATTTTCGTAGATGGCAATGGACCAACAAAGTCAATTCCAATTCTTTCGAAAGGAAAGTTGGCTGGGGGAATGGGCTGTAGTAGTCCAGAAGGTAATTGGTTTGAGCCTTTTCTACTTTGGCAAAGGTGACACGTCTTAACGAACTCTGAGACATCCTTTAGCATGGATGGCCAAAAGTATTTACTCTTTATTCGGTACATGGTTCTGGCGACACCCAGATGGCCATTCGACATATGATTGTGATATTCTTTCATAATTTCTCTCTTTTTCTTCTCTGGAACCACAAGAAACCACGCCCTGCCTTCAGGGTTCGGGTTTTTCTTAAAGAGGCATCCATCTTCTACTTTAAAGTTTTGCGCAATTGATCGCCTGCTTCCATTAAGGTTTTTCTTAACACTTTCGATAAACTTATCCTCTTCGTCTGTTATTTGATTTAAAAATAGCCTTTCAAAATCCTCATCCCAATCAGTTTCTGGTAAGGGTCCCCTAGATAAGCCATCGGCATCCAGATGCTTCTTTCCTGATTTATGTATTATATCGGAGTCATATTCTTGAATTTTCAATGCCCATCTTGCCAATCGACCTGTTGGATCCTTCAAGTTTTTGAGCCAGCATAAGGCGTGATGGTCTGTTACTATTTTAAAGTGTCTTCCATAAAGGTAGGGTCGTAATTTTGACATTGACCAGACAACGGCCAGACATTCTTTTTCAGTGGTTAAATAATTTTGCTCCGCTTTACTTAGGGTACGACTCAAATATGAGATCACCTTCTCTTCACCACCGATGTCTTGGACAAGTGTTGCACCTATGCCGATGTTGGACGCATCAGTATGAACATAAGTAGGTGCATTTGGATTGAAGTGACCTAAAATTGGTGGACTTAATAGTGCTGTTTTTAGGGTTTGAAACGCTTCCTCTTGTCTTTCTGTCCAGGTAAATGATACACTTTTTTTATAAGGTTGGTCAAAGGGTCAGCAATTTTTGAGAAGTCTTTGATAAATTTTCTATAATATGAACACATTCCCAAAAAGGATTGTACTTCTTTGACCTTTTTGGGCCGAGGAAAATTTCTGACAGCTTTGACGTTATGTTCCGCGGGTTTTATACCATGTTTGCTCGTTATATAGCCGAGAATCTCCAATTCTTCAAAAGCAAATCGGCATTTTTTGTCGTTTAACCTTAAATTAGATTCACGAAAACATCTAAAAACAGCTTCAAGTCTTTTGAGGTGCGTTGGAAAATCCGGGCTATATATGATAACATCATCCAGATAACACAAACAAATTTGCCATCTCAGGTTTCCAAGCATATTCTCCATATTTCTCTCAAAGGTAGCAGGCGCGTTACAAAGTCCAAAAGGCATCACGTTGAATTCATATAATCCATGCGCTGTAGTGAAAGCTGTTTTCTCTTTGTCTCTTTCTTCGACTTCAACTTGCCAATATCCAGATCTGAGGTCTATTGCTGAGAAGTGTGTAGATCCTTGGAGAGTATCCATAACTTCGTCTATTCTAGGGATCGGATAGACATCTTTTACTGTCACATTATTCAGTTTTCTGTAGTCCACACAAAATCTGTATTTACCATCTCGCTTCTTGACCAATATTACTGGAAAAGACCAGGGGCTAGAAGATGGCCTAATTATGCCTTCTGTAAGCATCTCGTCAATTTGCTCTTTTATAATATCTCGTTCTTTAGCACTTACCCGGTAAGGCTTGTGTTTAATTGGCTTCGCGTCTTCTGTGTCTATCCGATGTTTTGCCAAATTGGTTCTCCCTAATCTCGACGAAAAAAGATCTCCATACCTTTCTAAAACTTGTTTTAACTCCTTCTGTTCCTTCGGTGAAAGATTTTCGTTTATTTGGAATCTAGGTTCTTCGTTCTCTTCTACCTCTCTTTCTCGACTCACATTTATTTTCGCTGGACTACTTCCAAAAGCCAATGTTTGGTTTTCATTATTTTTAACGGTCGAGGATACGGATTAGTTATCCAGATTTGTGTTTCCCTATTTATAACATTGATCAAGCTTCTTGCTAGACGAAGTCCATTTGTTTGAAACATTTTGCTGCTCTCCTCGATAATATATTCTCCATCCTCTGTTTCTACCAATGCCTTGATCAATTTAATGGAACATTCCGGTACAATGGAATCCTTGGCACTCTTTATTTTCAACATTTCAAAATTGATTTCGTCATGATTATTCGTCAAATCGTATTTTATAGTTTCTTGCTTACAATCTATTTTTGCGTTCATTTTCTTAAGGAAATCTCTCCCAAGAATTAATGTCCGTAAATGCGTTTTCAATATCACAACGTTGTGTGATAATGTTTCGTCATCAATTTTTATATTTAAAAATATACTTCCTACCATGTCCAATTTTTTTCCATCGGGTCCTGCACAAATTTTTGCGAGTTTATTTATACCATGGCCTGTATCGAGGGCCGTTCTGAGGTCGACCACTGAGAGGTCAGCACCTGTATCAACCAAAGCTTCAAAAGTCCCTATCTTGTCCACATTAATTTTTATTTTGTATTTAGGGTCCAACTTCTTGATTCCGTTTATGGTCGACTTGCTTTGATTGACAGATTCAGGCGCGACGCTTAGTTTAAATCTTCCAACACGGAATATCTATTCCGGGTAGGAATATTTGTCTGTGTGCTATGACATACATCAGCATAAAGCCGAGGTCCTGATTTCTCTGATATTTCATTCATTTGGCATTTCTCTTCGACCTTCTCTTGGGTATCTGCTGGATCCTCTTCTAGGAATCTTATAAACCTAACCCTACAATAACGGGCCACGTGCCCTGGCTTGTTACATTTAAAGCAGATTGGTCTTCCATCTTCCGTCCTATTTTTGCTCACTTCTTGGCTTTTATTGTAGGTGTTTCTCTGAAGGTTTGGTTTCGGCACAAAGTTAGGATTATAAGGACGTCTAGGGGTAGAGGGCTGGGGGAAGTTGTTTCGATACTGTCTGGGAGTAGGAGGGGAGTCGTTCTTGTAATTATTGGAAACAGGGGCTTGGGGCCTGGAAGTGGTCTGGTAGTTTCGTGCGGCAGTCGGCGGCACGTACCTCGATTGTTGTTGGGGTCTAGAATAGCGTGGACCGTTATATAGGTTTCTGGATTTCTCCACACGTTCCTGATACTTCTTTTCAAAATAATCCATTTTCTTGCACACGACAAGAAGGTCATCGGTCGTTTTAGGAGGGTTCAGGTAGAGCGCGAATGAGTACTCTTTTTTCAGTCCTCCAATAACATGTTCAATTTTTGTTTCTTCTTCCATTGCGGGGTCAACCTTGTTGCACAACACTAGAATGTCTTCCGCGAACCTGATTGCTGGTTCATTCCAGTGTTGCATTCTGTTGAGCTTCATTCTAAGTTCTTCTTTATTCGCGTCCAAAGAAAAATCCTAAATGAGGCGGATTTTAATATTTTCCCAGCTCGTGAAACTAGCTTTGTGTAAATTCAACCAGGTTTTAGCGCTTCCCGTCATGTTCATGGCGGCATAACGAGAGATAATGTAGTCTGCCCAATGGTACAGTAAGCCAATTTCTTCAATAGATTCAATCCATGGGCGAGGGTCTTCTGTTCCATCATACTTGGGGATGTCGATGTTGGGATTCAGGACAACTGGGTCGGAACTAGCATCTCTACCAATTGTTGCACCAGGTTGCGGCTTGGCAGACTCTTCAGCCATGATTCTCTCCTGTGCTGGGTCTTGCATCTTACCAGAGCGTGTTTCAACCATCCTACAAATTTATATAAGGGAATAATGAGATAAGTCTACTTTAAGTAGCCTCCAGAATAATTTATTTATTTTCTCACATCAAAGAGAGCAGTGAAGTCACACGTGTACCTAAATACAAATGATGATAATCTAAAAATAATCTGTTTTAAATAAATATCATAGAATATAAAAATAAATATATCTGTGATGAGGGATCCTGTCGGCTCATGTAATGAGATATGAGAATTCCAGTAGCTTTTGTAGAGATCCTGTCGTCTACTGTAATACGAGATCTTGTCGACTCACTGTAATGATTTGTTGAGTTTGATGTCGACTACTGAAATAATGTTTGTTGAAGTCCTGGTAGCTCTTGTTGTACTGTGTTGACCAAGAGGAACAGTCAGGATGTAGAGTTTTCCAGTACCTCTCTGCACCTTGGAAGACCTTTAAAAGTTCTCACAAAATACAGGCAGTCGTGGTCGAGGCAGAGTGGAAAAGCTTGGGGATATCCATACACAAAAAAAACGAAGACACAGATGCACTAAGAAAGTTCCGTTAACAGATAAAAGCTGAGCTAGGAGCGAAAAGATGGAGATAGACGAGTTCTTCCTAATTACATGTTGGATGAGATCGACATAACATACGACCGACGCGGCTTGCACTAAGGGTGAACTAAACTAAACTGAACTGAACTGAACTGAGCTGAACTGTACTGTCAAGAGACTGTAAGGTGACGATTTATAGGTTAAAGACGGGGCGACCTTATGTGACAGGGGCGTTTGAGAAAGGGCGCCTTTACCTGTCCAGGTGTGAGAGGGGTCTCTGCATTCCACCACATGTGACAGTGTGGGTGGCCTGTCGTGGGAACTGTGAATCTACCTGATTTATGACTTCCATCTTTAGACTCTGTTGTTTTGGCAATACTATGCTCGATCTCTGCTTTAGCTCAACTCTTAAATCTATTACAGATTTTATTTATTTATCCACTTTGTACAAATTACATTACATAGGGCGATGCGATGACACAGATTAATCATGCGCATAATTATTTATAGATGTGTCTCTATATACAACATGGCAATCTTGTTATAAGTTATCTACACCATATGAGGTTGTTGTTTTAAATTACCATAGATGAGCCCCGGGAGTGAAAGGGTTTATCCGGGTTTAGGCGGGTAAAGCCTCTCTAACACAGGTAAGTAATTAAAATTTCTTTTAATTAATTTAAACTGTGAGGGTTAAAAAGGGCTATAACAAGATGATATTTGTTGGATATATAAAAGTGAAATAAAAATGACATTGTGTTTGATTAACAAAAAAGATGATTAAAATAAAATGATGACATAAAAATTTACATTCTAAGAGAATATTGGTGGGCGTTGGACAGGGTTAGTAGTTAAAGAATAAGCAATTGTGAGATTTACACATGCAATCAAATACTTAGGTCCAGGTGCAAAGCGAGGATATGGACTTGAGCGTCTTCCTAGGCAATGTTTCACCTGTGATCCTGTATAGGGTAACAGTGCTTTGTCACAATTGTAGTGTTATTGGGTTGAAAAGTTGTTGAAGAATATGTAATTGTTAGAAGTGCTCATGTAAACCAAATACTCAGATCCAGGTGCAAAGCGAGGATATAGACTTGAGCTGTCTTCCTTGGCAATGTTTCACTTGCGATCCTATATAAGGGTTACAGTGTTTTGTCACAATTTTAGGATTATTGGGTTAAAAGTTGTTTAGGAAAAGTTGCTTATTAATATGATTGAGAAAGGAGTAAAATAAAGCCATGCGATAAGTAGAATTGTAGCGACAGTAGGTGGTTTGACTTGACTCAAATCAAAGGTTGAATGTGGTCCGCTAGAGCTGAAAAAAAAAGTTGAAAGTTGAAAAAAGTGAACGCTTTGTGTATGCGTTGGTGATTTGCTCTGCGGATGAAATGAAATAAACTCTTGAAGCTTGTTCAGACCAGAAGTTTGGATTTGTAAGTCTGGGGAACTGTGTTCAAGGCGTTTGTTGAATTACGAAATCAAAAAATAAATTGTCAAGCAGTGCTGTCGTTTTTCTACATTGATGTGACGCAATGACTGCAAAGATAGTGATGAAAAATATAGGGAATTGGTTAAAGAATATGATTGTTGAAAACGATTGTTGTAGATGCCCGATAGTGGATGATAAACATTGTCAGATAATAAAGGTATTTAAGCAAATATAAAAAATATAGTGAATAAAAATATAGAAATATGATTGCGGGTACAAAAAGTGTAAGTGGACAAAATTAAACCTGAAATATATAAAATATATAATAAATAATAAAATAAAAATAATTTTTGAAACAATTAGATGTTTTACAATACTAAAATAATATCATGAAAAATAAAAGTAAATTTGATTAAAGGGTTTTTTTTTTTAAATGTTGGATTAAAAAATTTGTTTATATAATTGAAAGGTAAGAATAAGAATAATTATTCAAGATTTTATACAAAATTTATAATATAATTGAAAGTTATTAATGATTGGATAAATTTTAAGTAGTGTAAAATTGAACAAAAACTGTCTCTTTTGACGAAAAGTTACAGTTGTGGTGTGTGACTAGATTATATCCCTTTGGTAACATCGGTGTTTCTATGACTCTGAAACTGGGAATATGTGAAATGATCTTTTCGTTTGTCCTCAATGCTGGTATGTAGAGAATGATTTCTCTTTCGCGCGCTAAAAAGTCTATATAAGACTTAACCAAATTGTTTTAATTGGTGTTATCAATTAACATGTAAAATGTTTAAAGTATGTTGTGTTGTGATATCTCGTTGGTGAGATTTGTGAGATTCTCAAGGAAATCTAAATGAGTAGTGTGACACATGTGTTCAAAATGGCGTCATGAAGCTAGCGGTCAAGAAGATCTGCCTTGAGGGGGAAGAGAGGGCATGTCCAAAGATATTCTCAAAAGATAGTAGTGACCAAGGGAGTGACGTCAAAAAGCGCGTCCACTTCCCCCCCCCTTTTTTTTTTTTTTTTTTACGGAAATTCTATTTTTGGGGTGGTCACACATGTGGGATGGCTTGCTATGTTTGAGATTTACTCGAAACTGACTTTCTCTCTTTTGTTGAGTTGGCAATTTACTGTTATAATTGAAAGATATGATTTTCTCGGTGTTCGTAGTTGTGTTTCGAAGTTAGTTTAGAAGAAATATTATTCAGTGTTGTCAGGTTTAGATGTGTGGTGAAAGTTCGACTTTCAACGTGGACACGCTTTGAGTTGAGATGTGGTGTCACAGGCGTGAAGGCGTCTTTGGCCTGAAAAGTGAAAAAGTTTTGTGGTGTGGCACTGTGACACGAAGTGAGAAATGTGAATGAAAAGGTGTCACGTGAAGTCTTAGTTTGGTACAAATCTAACCTGTTTCACCATGAATAACAAATTTAATAAAGTCATGGGTGGTTGTTGTATGAAACACATCGAGAGAATATTTGACTGTTAGTGGATGTGGCACGCTTAATGTGAAATTATTTTATTGTGGCGACGATATAGAGCTAAGTGGAGCTCGAAATTGGATTTGTGTGTTGAGTCGCGCACTAATAATTGTTGCCAATTTGAGATAGTGATGCGAGGGTGTTGTAAGGTTTTTTTGAAAGAAATGTGTTGATGACCAATCATGCATGTAAAAAGGAAAAGACGAGGGAGTGTATTTATCCTCGAATATTAACGATTGTAATCGTTTTGGAAGGCTGTGACTTAAATTAGCTACTGGCGGTGGAGTGAATCTTTATTCCTAACTTGTTTTGGGAAAGATAGTTGTTTTCCCTAGTGGTGTTTTTGAAGATATTGTAGCTTCCGATTTTTGCAATTAAAAAAAAAATGCGTTTCACCTATGTTAATTTATATTTAAAATTTGAATATACTTTTTAAATTGTTGATTATGATAATTAAAATGATTCTTATAAAAGGGCAATGTCGTGAGAGTTACAAATAATTTGAATTGGGCGCTTACTTAAAATGGTGAACATTACCAAATTTTAAGAATTGATAAAGATATTGGTCTTTTGATATAAAGATAACTAATAAGTAAAACAAAAATAAGTTGAGAATTATGATGAATGAGATTTTTTTAAAAATAATAATAATGAAATTTTTTTTTTTTTTTTAAGTCGTAGCTTTGGATAATGCCATTTTAGGTAAATTTAGGAAAGGCATGTAAGATTAGTAAATTAGTAAAAATGCGTGATGGGCGAATTTTTTTTTTTTTTAAGTAAAATTGAGAGTAATAACTTGAAATTTATAATCTGATTAAAAATTAAAGTAAATTTGATCAATGAAAATGTGAAAGTTTTAAAAATTGAATTAAAAAATGGTATAAAAAAGGTAAAAATTGATTTTAAAATGCTTAAAGTGAAAATATAAATACAAAATTTATAGGGAATCAAGTTTTGAACTTGAGGATAAAGTTAAGGTAGGTTTTTTAAAAACTTACAGTTGTGTGAAAGTTCAGTCAGGAAACTTGGTCTTGGCTTGTATTCCTGCTGACGTTGAAGACGCTCCATGTAGAGCTTGTTAACGCTTGTAGCTTCTGTGAAGTTGATTGTGGCTTGTTGCCTTGAGCATTGTCTCGACGATGTCAAGTCGAAGGTGTGGAACTTGTCACAGGGTTTGGGCCACATCGCTGCTCGGTTTCCATGTCGTGTGGGAAGTTCGGCTGTGTCGTTGGGGTGGTCAGACAGCTTGCTCCCGACGTTGGCGATCGGTTAGCGGGTATGCGGAAGTCCGTTGGGGCGGCGTTTCTTCCGTAAATATCGTCTCTTGTTGGGGGGAGAGATTGCTTGGTTGTTTCGTTGGTATGGCGGGCTTGTTCCTCCATCTTCGCTTTTTCTCGCTTCCTATCTGAACAGTCTTCTTACCTTTTCGTTGTGTCATCCTTCGTTTTGGTCATCCTGTCGGCTTATCTGTGATGAGGGATCCTGTCGGCTCATGTAATGAGAGATGAGAATTCCAGTAGCTTTTGTAGAGATCCTGTCGTCTACTGTAATACGAGATCTTGTCGACTCACTGTAATGATTTGTTGAGTTTGATGTCGACTACTGAAATAATGTTTGTTGAAGTCCTGGTAGCTCTTGTTGTACTGTGTTGACCAAGAGGAACAGTCAGGATGTAGAGTTTTCCAGTACCTCTCTGCACCTTGGAAGACCTTTAAAAGTTCTCACAAAATACAGGCAGTCGTGGTCGAGGCAGAGTGGAAAAGCTTGGGGATATCCATACACAAAAAAACGAAGACACAGATGCACTAAGAAAGTTCCGTTAACAGATAAAAGCTGAGCTAGGAGCGAAAAGATGGAGATAGACGAGTTCTTCCTAATTACATGTTGGATGAGATCGACATAACATACGACCGACGCGGCTTGCACTAAGGGTGAACTAAACTAAACTGAACTGAACTGAACTGAGCTGAACTGTACTGTCAAGAGACTGTAAGGTGATGATTTATAGGTTAAAGACGGGGCGACCTTATGTGACAGGGGCGTTTGAGAAAGGGCGCCTTTACCTGTCCAGGTGTGAGAGGGGTCTCTGCATTCCACCACATGTGACAGTGTGGGTGGCCTGTCGTGGGAACTGTGAATCTACCTGATTTATGACTTCCATCTTTAGACTCTGTTGTTTTGGCAATACTATGCTCGATCTCTGCTTTAGCTCAACTCTTAAATCTATTACAGATTTTATTTATTTATCCACTTTGTACAAATTACATTACATAGGGCGATGCGATGACACAGATTAATCATGCGCATAATTATTTATAGATGTGTCTCTATATACAACATGGCAATCTTGTTATAAGTTATCTACACCATATGAGGTTGTTGTTTTAAATTACCATATATATATAATTTAAATTTCAAATATATTAAAAATAATATAAGAAATACGCCATTAATCATGATGTAACAATATTGTGGCAATATATATATATAATATATCAAAACAAAGGTCGCCTCTCCTGTCAAAATAGATGTCAAAGCTAGACGCCATAGCTTTTTATCTCAAAGTCTTT